>JAJGRW010004873.1:0-63370 GCA_025461045.1 Carex parvula | reverse complement strand
TTTCTCTTTCTTCGACATCGTGCACATTGCGGGGGGTAGGTATGTGCGCTTCCCTTTCTCCTGCGGTGCAAGCTCGGGTCGTATTCCCATTTCTACCATGTCTTTTCGAACTTTGATACCATCTTTAGTCTTCCCCGGAATGTTCAATAATAAACCAGTCAAACTGTCGCAGACATTTTTTTCAACATGCATGACATCTATGCAATGTCTCACTTCTAAATATTCCCAGTAAGGTAGGGCCCAAAATATGGACTTCTTTTTCCAAATATTCTTCGGCGGTTTTGTGGCACACTTTCCAAACACAACATCAAGGTTTTTAACACGCTCGAAGACACCCTTCCCATCTAATGGACGACGGGCCACTCCAAGCTCAACTTTCCCGTTGAATGCCTTCTTCTTCTTACGATATGGGTGATTAATTGGAAGAAACCTACGGTGCCCCATAAATACATTCTTTTGACAGTTCTTCAACCTCAGCACCTGCGTATCATCTTCACAAATAGGGCACGCTTTTGCTCCTTTACAAGTGTAACCCGACAAATTCCCGTACGCGGGGAAATCATTTACGGTGCAAAACACCATGGCCGCAAGTTAAAGGTCTCTTTCATGTACGCATCCCACACCGAGACGCCATCACGCCATAATTTTTGGAGGTCCTCAATTAATGGTGCGAGATATACATCTATGTCATTTCCGGGTTGTCTGGGTCCTTGGATTAGTAATGACATCATTATATACCTGCGTTTCATGCACAACCAAGGAGGAAGATTGTAGATGGCTAACAGAACTGGCCAAGTACTGTGCCGACTGCTCATGCTTCCAAACGGACTCATTCCATCTGTGCTCACCACAATCTTGAGGTTTCTTACCTCGAAACTAAAATCTTTGAAATGTCTATCAAAATTTCTCCACTGAGGAGAATCAGCCGGGTGTCTTAGTTTACCGTCCTTTTTGCGCCCTTCTTCATGCCAACGCAATAACTTCGCATCTTTGGGATTTGCAAATAACCGTTTGAATCTCGGTATTATCGGCAAATACCACAACACCTTAGCCGGAGGCCGGCCCTTTTTGCCGTCGTCACAATCAGTAGTGCCCTGGTCCTTACGTTTATACCGAGAAACACCGCACTTAGGACAAACATGCATGGCCTCGTACTCATTACGGTACAATACACAGTCATTAGGACATGCATGTATTCTTTCGATCTTCAAACCCACTGGACATATCAATTTTTTCACCTGATATATTGTACGGGGTAACTCGTTGTTATCTGGGAGCATTTCTCCTAAAAGCTTTAATAAGGACGTGAAACTCTTATCGCTCCAACCATTTTCTGCTTTCAGGTTAAATAATTTCAACACAGTTGACAGTTTCGCAAATTTGGTACACCCGGGATACAACGGCTTTTTGGATTCATTAGACAAATATTGAAATTTATCATAATTTTTATCAGTAATTTCATCTTCCACATCATGTAACATGTCCTCCAGATTATCAATATACTCGTGTACTACATTTTCATCGATTTCCGTCTGCAGCTCATCATCGTCGTTGCGATCAAGTTCAACATTATCAAAATTTTCGACATTCAAATCATCATCGCTGAAATCAAGTTCAAAATTATCCAAAATTTCTATATTCTAATCGCTCTCTTCACAACGGTTAGAATTCTTATTGGTACAACTACTTTCCCCAAATTTCTCACCATGCATGAACTAACATGTATATCTTTTCTTAAATCCACGACAAATCAGATGAGCTCTAATTTCTTCAGAGTTCCCAAATCTTAAAAAAAATTTACAATCTCTACAAGGACACAAAATGTCGGCTTCCTTCATCTTCACTCTATACCTCTCAGCGAATTTTATGAACTCATCAACGCGACCCAAATATTCTTCACTATCACGTCGCAATTCATACATCCAACTTCGATCCATCTGCAAATTAAATTAAAAAAATGATTTCAATTAATAATGGTCAACATGTAAATTGATACCAAATTCTAGGCTTACAAAGGGCCGGTTTACAATCCTAACCCACTCTTTGAATATTAGGTCCCATATGTGAACACATATTAGCGAGATTTAATTAGTATTTGAGAAAAATTCGGCAACATTTCCCCTTAACTCCCAAAGTATGCGTAAAAACCACATACTCGTAGGAGCATTAAGGGAAAATACCGTCGAACTTTTCTCAATTACTAATTAAATCCCGCTAATATGTGTTCACATCCTAAATGAGACCTAATATTCAAAGAGCAGTCCCAAAACGGGGACTATTCAAAATTAATCCCTATTGGATTAATTTTGGACGGGCAAGGACCTAAAAGCATCAGTAGGGGTCGGTTATTGGACAACAATACACTACTTACACATGATCGATCTAAATAAGTACAAATAAGTAACATAAAATTAGAGGAAGAAAAGGAAAAAAAATATATATATACACTAACCTTAGAAAGATAGAGATGAGAAAATACAAACTTCAAAGATCTTAGTAAAATACCAGCTGCTGGCCTTTGCAGAAATCGGATCAGCGCATTCAATACAGAGAGAGAGACAGTATTAATTACTTGATAAAAAAAAAGGCGCTGGAAGGAGAAGGCCTTTTATACCAAAACTCTACAAAGACTTTTCTACACGGATCTTACGTTAAGAAATCCGTGTAGCGCTCTCACAAATCATACACGGCTATTTGTATTTAAGAACCGTGTTTATAATGCTAGCCTCTTCTATGAAAATTTATAAAAATCCGGGTTATGTAAGATAGGAGAATGCGTTTCTACACGGATTTTCAAGAAACAACCGTATACATTTACTTTTTACACGGATCTTTCGTTAAGAAATCCGTGTAGCTCTCTAACAAATCATACACAGCTATTTGTACTTAAGAACCGTGTATAATGGTAGCTAATTTCGTTTAGGTTATCTTTTAATTTTGCAAATTCGGGCAGCAAATCCCATTGTTTAGGGATGCTAAAAATTATTATGGAAATTTATAATTCATTGATGAATAGAATTAAAGTTTTCGTGTCCTATATATTTTTTGGATTTTTTATTTATTTATGGGCTAGTCTTTTTCTACACGGATTTAAAAAAAAAAAATTCCTTGTAGCTATTTCGTACATGGATATTCAACTAATATCCGTGACAATTACTATTTGGACACGGTTTTAAGTTTAATATCCGTGTATGTTATCCTATATATTTTTCAATTAACAATTTTTTTCTGGGCTAGCCTCCAGTTTTGCTTGTCAGTTTGCTACAAAATTCAATATTGAGTTTACCCCCAGTTTTTCAGATAATTTGACATCCAATTTTCCAATTACAGCACAAAAATTATACTTAGCATTATAAATTCATATTTAGCATTACAAATCCATGTTCAGCAATTACAAAATTCATAAATTCATCTCCTTATTTACAATTACAGCACAAAAAATTACTAAAAACTCTATATTTTATTTAATTACAAGAACATGCTTTATATTTGAAACACAAAATCGGTGGATGGCATACAAACCGGTCAATTAATAAGGGTAAACTAAAAATTCATGTACACTAAATTATACAAATCCATATTGAGTATTACAAAATTTAAATTGAAACATTATACAAATCCATATTGAGCATATATTACACAAATCCATACTGGGTAGACATATCCTTCTTCCTGAGCCTCGATCCCATAGTGATTTCATATATAAACTTAAGGTTTACATTTGGTGCCAGTAGCCAGGGTTTACAGAGGGTAATATGAAGATATACATGTTTTAATAAAGAAAGAGTCAAGTAAAAAGTTGGATGAAGGACCTTCCAAAAAAAGGGAAGAGGTGGATGAAGGACCTTCTGAGCCGGATGAAGAGTCGAATGAAGAGTCGGACACAATCTTGTCAGTCTGACAAGATTGTGCCCGACTCCTCATTCAGCTCTTCATCCAGCTCTGAAGGTCCTTCATCCCACCTCTTCCCTTTTTTTCCAAGGTCCTTCATCCAACTTTTTACTCAACTCTTTCTTTATTAAAACATGTATATCTTCATATTACCCTCTGTAAACCCTAGCCACTGGCACCAAAAGCGAAGAGCCATCGTTGCTCACCTGAATGTGACATGGTTCTACAAAAAACAACATTATTAGAAACAAGCACAATTATACATGCATTAGTAAAATAATCACTAAAATAACTATTATACATGCATCACTGTATTATACATGCATTAGTTGATTATACATGCATTACTCTATTATTAGAAACAAGCACAATTATACATACATCACTCTATTGTACATGCATTACTAAACAAGCACAATTATCAAGCTAATCATCACTAAACTAACAATTATACATGCATTACTCTATTATACATGCATTAGTTGATTATACATGCATTACTCTATTATTAGAAAAAAGCACAATTATACATGCATCACTCTATTTAATATACTAATTATTTACATTATCTCAACAAATCAAGCATGCATGCATTAATTTCTAATTGACCGAAATAAGCAATAACAAGTAACAGAAAATTAGAGTAAGAAAAGATAAATATATACACGACTAACCTTAGCAAGATAGAGAGGAGAAATACAAATTAACTTCAAAGATCTCAGATCCGGCCTCCTTGTGCGTAGAAATCAGACCAATTCGTATACAGAGAGAGAGATTATTAATTGATCAAAACGGCGCTGGAAGGAGAAGGCCTTTTATACCAAAACCCTACACTTTCTTCTACACGGGTTTATACTTAACAAAACCGTGTACAATATGCAGTGTATAAAATTGGCAAAACCGTGTATCGATAATCTAAACCCTAGAATAACTTTCTCCACGGATTATTATGTAAACAGCCGTGTAGCTCTGTCAAAGATTTCTACACTGCTGTTTAAACAAACATCCGTGTGAATTTCGCATATTTCTACCATTACCGTTTGTACACGGTTTTTAGGTAAATATCCGTGTATGATTGCCCTATATATTTTTTTAGATATTTTTTTTTTCTGGGCTAGCCTCCAGTTTTGCTAGCCAGTTTTGCTACAAAATTCAGTATTGAGATTACCCTCCAGTTTTTCAGATAATTTTGTCATCCAGTTTTCCAATTACAGCACAAAAATTATACTTAGCATTATAAAATTCATAAATTCATATTTAGCATTACAAAATTTATAAATTCAACTCCTTATTTACTATTACAGCACAAAAATTACTAAATTCACTAATAAAACATTACAAGAACATTACTAAATTCACTAATAAAACATTACTAATATGCATAAATTCACATTTTATTTAACACCTTACAAGAGCATGCTTTATCTTGGTTAGGTTCCAAAAAAATGAGTCAGACTAACTTTCACCTAACAAAACATTTTCTGAAGATTAAATTATGTTTTAGTCCCTTGTTTTTGGCGATGCATAAATGGACATGTGGCAGTGTTCTTACGTTGTTGTTTAAATTCTTTCACAAACCACATCTTATTCAAAGGGGGTTTGTGTAAGAAATTAAACAACAATGCACTGCCACATGCCATTTATACACCGCCAAAAACAAGTGATCAAAACATGATTTAATTTAAAGAACATGTTTTATTATTGAAAGTTAGTTTTACCCATTTCTTTGGAACCTAACCAAGAAAAAACATGTTCTTGTCAAGTGTCAAATAAAATATAGTGAAAATAAAAAGAAAATGAAATTCATCACATGCTGTCCATCGGAAAGTTCATCACAATCTGTAAATAAAAAAAAATGATGAGTAAGTAAGCAACAATAAGTAATAGAAAATTAGAGGAAGAAACGGAAAATACATGCCAGAGATGAAGGAGATATTCATGCCAGAAGTGAAGTCCAGATGTAGGTTATCAATTATATCACATCGTTCGTCTTGATAGATGAGCTCCAAAGTAGCGACTTATCTTGATAGATAAGCAATCTGACATAATTGATAAACCTAAATCAAAATTCCAATTATTAACCGTGAAATGATTATCAAAGTTGATCAAAAGCGATATGTAAAGTGACCGGTCTTTCTCTCTTCCTAAGGTTATATAGGAGAACCTACAATTTACCTATGAATTGAAAGAACTCTAACCTTTCCGTTTGTTGAATTACTTGATCAAAACGGCGCTGGAAGGAGAAGGCCTTTTATACGGCGCGGGAAGGAGAAGGCCTTTTATACCAAAACCCTACACGTTTCTACACGGATTTATACTTAACAAAACCGTGTACAATGTGTAGTGTATAAAATTGGCAAAACCGTGTATCGATAATCAAAACCCTACAATAACCTTTCTCCACGGATTATTATGTGAATAGCCGTGTAGCTCTGTCAAAGGTTTCTACACTGTTATTTAAACAAAAATCCGTGTGCATTTTACATATTTCTACACGGTTCTCTTCATAAATATCCGTGTAGCTCTCACATGGCTATCTACACTGTTAGTTAAACAATAATCCGTTTACAACTCCTGGTAAACGTCCGTGTAGCTCTCTCAAGGCTTTCTTCACTGATTCTTTAATAAATATCCGTGTAATAGATCCCACAGATATTTCGGACTTCCAAAAAATTACAAGCACACGGTTTTTGTATAAAATTGTCAAATCCGTATACAATGTGCCGTGTACAATGACCATTTCAGTAGTAGTGTGAGTTGCCATTATTCCCTATCTGCCAAGACGTGCATCAAACAAACAACCATTTAATTTGTTGTAACTGCAGTTTCCAGAAAAAAGAACCGCCTATAAGCCAAAACTTTGGTTGTTGCTCCACTGGTCCCTTGCTTCTAACCAATTCAATTTAGATGCACCTATTAATGAAGAGAGAGTGTGGCCCTTATTCAGCCCAATATGGTTTAACTAATATTTAATGTCAGAAATTAAACTATTAATTCAACCTAAATAATTTGGCCCGTAGAACATTTTCAACACGGAATGCCGAAATGGGCCTCCACAAGATGCGAATTGGAGGATTAATTCTAAAGAGTTAGTGGAAGTCTCAACAAATTTAAAAAAGAAGGTCGAATTAATTATAGGTGAAATATTGCGCCTTTTCAAATAGAAAAAAAAAACTAGGTAATTAATGTTCACGATTCATTGAAATCTCCTAGTTTTGATTCAATGTATCAAGATATTGGAATTTACTTACCATATCTCTCTCTGACGTATAATTAATTTAGAGGGAGATTCATTCATTCACTGCAACGCCCACCATCATGTGATGTGGGACGCATGCACCTGTCATATTTGTGTGAAAATTGGTGATGGTCAATGTACGTATAAATTTTCATAACTGAATGTATCGTTGAAAAAGATCATACTTTAATTGTGGGAAATTTGGTGTCATCCGAAAATTTCCCTCAATATTAATATATATATACCTCATGTTTACCCTAGTTTACTTTCACCTAGCTATATATATAAAAGCCCCTCGTTATAATTGAATCTTCCCAAAGCAAAACATCAAAAAGTCAAAACCCAAAACTCAAGTTCCAAATCAAAGATATATATCGATCTATAATGTCATCTCCAGCATCAGTCGACCTCAAAATACAACATCCTCAGAACTTTCGATTCAACTCAATCCCAGACTCACATGATTGGTCTGATCTCTATGATCATCCGTCTGCGGAACCCATTGGTCTTGATTCCGTCCCAGTGATCGATCTAAACGATCCAAACTTAATTTACAAAATAGGTAAAGCATGTGAAGAATGGGGAGTTTTCCTGATAAGGAATCATGGCATTGAACCGGAACTTTTGAACCGCTTCGGTTCACAAATCCATCGGTTATTCGCACTGCCGGTAGAAGTCAAGCTCAAGGTGGCCAAGACTAAAGGAACTGATGCAGGCTATGGTGGTGCACCTATCTCTCATCTTTTTCCCAAGTTCATGTGGTATGAAGGATTTTCCATTCAAACTGGCTCTCTTTTTGACCAGGCACAGATACTTTGGCCCGATGACTATTCTTCATTTTGGTAATCTTTTATTTCTACTTCTAGAAATTTTTTCTTAATTTCTAACTGATAATTGAAAAGAAATTCTATTTCTAGACAGGGACATTAACATAATGTCCAAAAACATAATAATTATATTGTGTGGTTTTTTTTATGATCGAATAATATTCATCACATTTTATCTACGTACAGCGCGGTGATAGAGGAATACAAGAAAGCCATAAAGCCACTAGGCTATAGATTGATGCATTTGATGCTTCTTTCATTGGGATTGACTGCAGAAGAAATAGACAATACCCTAATAGGAGATTCCAGCAAAATAAAGAATGCAATGCATCTGAACTCGTACCCTGCTTGTCCCGATCCAGATCAGGTTGTCGGTCTGGCGCCCCACACGGACACCGGCTTTGTTGCCGTTCTGTACCATAATGGAGTCAGCGGGCTTCAGGTCTTAAGGTGCAAAGATGATATTGGCCCGGCAAGATGGGTTACGGTACCGGTGGTACCTAACACATTTGTAGTCAATATTGGTGATCTCATGCATGTTATGTCTAATGGAACGTTTCACAATGTTGTGCACCGGTCCACAGTGAGCAAGACAAATCAACGACTGTCAGCTGCGTATTTCTTAGGGCCTCAACTTGATGTGAAGGTAGGGCCTCTTAGTGAGTTAATGGGACCGGAGCAGGGCCCACCACTGTATAGGCCAGTGACGTGGCCGGAGTTGCAGAAGTTGAAGAGTATGTTTTATGATAAGGCGCTTCCATCAATGAAAATAGATGGCAAAATATAGGAGCTAGGGGTGCTTGAGGGATTGAGTGAGAGAGACGATACTAATTAATTGGTATATAAGCTATGAATCCTTTGTTGCTATGAGCATATAATTAATGATTATTTCAATATAATAATAAGTAATTAGAAAAAGATGTAATTTATTTTTATGTCATTTGAATCAATGTCATCAAGCAGACCTTTGACCGGGTACGTGCTACGTACTTTCAAATAGATCAATGAATGTTTTAGTCTGCCTCATTATTATATAAAACATCAAACAGACATAACAAGGAAAACTAATTATGGTTTGTCCGGGAAAGATGTTTGAATAAAAAACTTGCATCACTCACTGACGAAAACCTAAAACCGACTTGGACTCAGACTCAGACTCGGATTAGAATTTGGACTCGGTACGGTTTAATTGTTCTTCAATCTTTTTAATGGTTAGATACAAGTCCCAAGAAAGAGTCCCACATGTCCCACGAGTTCATCATTTCCTATGATGATTAATTACAATATTAAATTATGTTGTGTTTTTTATAAAATTTTATTATGTTACTGTTGTACTCTAAAAAGTTGCTATTGAATTCAATATGAAAAATAAAATTTTTTGGACATTTAAATATACTTGAAAAAATATCAAATTCATGCATAGACTCTCCAAGCTTAAGACAAATTGGGTAAAATGTATCAAGGTTCATAGTAATATTTTTTTTTTCTCTTAAGTGGAACGATGGAAAAAGAAAGATAGTGATTCGATATTTTGAGGCAACTACGTCTAGGGGAAGTGGTCGGGCAATAGGTAGCGTGTTGGTACGAATTTGGCTACTATTATTCTTTAAAAAAATTAGTTATTATTTTTTGAAATGAATAAACGAGGTGTCATTGTTTTTTAAGAAATTTTATTTTAAAAAATATTGACACTTTCATCCATTAATTTTACATAAATAATAACTAAAATAATTCGGATTATTTTTGCATAAATATTTATAAAAAACTAAAAACATAAAATCAAACACTCTTGTAATCCAATATATCGAGTTAAATTTGTTTTCCACTAAACATATATATTTTTTTTGTTAAATTTCTCCATCAACGCATAAGTATATAGTACTTTATTTAGGGGGTACGCATGTACAAATTAATAAAAACAACATTTTATTATGGTAATGTGATCGACCGGTAATTAACAATCCCACCCGCAGTTTTAGAACAACATTTTTAGTTAAATAAATTATTTTTATACTTCATTTATGTATCTGTTATCTCTGCACACAAAATATATTTATACTTATTACAATAATTATTTATATCTCAATTTATAAATATTTATATATAGTATACAAAATATTGAATGGGGAGACTGTTATTTTGGGTTAGTAAAATTCTGTCTGCATATATAGTATATGTTATATTTTTGATGAAATAGTATTGTTATATGAAATAGGACCAACTACGTACCAGCAATATAACAGTATATATCTATCCCTTTGTAATTTGAACTCAGAAAATAAAATGTAGAAATAATTGAGTTCATGCTTCCATATACATATACACAGGCGGAGCATGCGGTTATGGAAATTTATACAGTGCCGGCTATGGGGTGCTAACAGCGACGCTTATAGCACAGCGCTGTTCAACAATGAAGGGATGTGTGGAGCATGTTATCAGATCAAGTGTGACCCACCAAGTCACTTGATCCTTGGAACACAATTTAATGAAAACAAAGAAATATAGAACTAAACAGAGATAAATACTAGGAATTTGTACAATTTCATACTAAAACCTTAGCCAAATATAGGTATATTTACGGCATTTCAAAGAAAAAGAAGAGAGTGATTTTTGGGAGATTGCTTGGCGATTTTAGACAAGAATGGTGAACAATAACAATTGAGGTAGATCATCCAATCGATAAGTACCCAGAGGAGGATCAATAAGTGGTCGAGGAAAGAATGAGGAAAAAAAAGAACTGTCAAGTCTATTTTATGGAGAAATTTCTTAGGTGACCTATTCGGTTTGAAATTTCAGACGATGATTTTGTGGAAAACTCCTATGGCTATGGTTTGGAAAAAAAAAAGATTGATTCAGAGACGCCAGCAACAGAAGATGAGTTTGTTTCTTGTACTTATACTGGTAAGGCTAGCACTTCGTCTGCTGTGAATGATCCAGATTCACCAACATCGGACGATGAGTTTGTTCCATGTAGTTTCAATGCTTGTTCTAAGAGGTAGTATTATTAGAGTTTAAAATTTGAATGCATTTTAGTTGGATGAATTAGGGCTGTAAATTTTTTGACTCTATGTAGTGTTTATTTTGTGTACTTTATTTCATGAATTGAGTGTTTATTTTGTGGACTTTATTTCATAGTAACAAAACTCAAACATATAAATTAAGTTCACCATCCCCAAATAAAATAGTTCACAACATTCCAAAATAAAAAAGTTCACAAACATGCATCTAAATAAAAAAGTTCCAAACTTGCATCTATATAAATAAGTTCTCAGCGACGACGTCCGAACAAATTCAGTCGACGAGTTCTGGGTCTGCTACCAGATGCATGTGCAACACTACCAGCTGTCTCTGCCTGGCTACTAGATGTTTGGCTCCATGAGTGGGTTGTCTTCTACCAGTTGCCTCAGCAACAACTCTAGCATTTTCTCTTTCATTGGCTTCATTTATGACATCTGCATTGCATTTCAATTCATCAATCATTGTCAGTTATTGAGATAGTAAAATTTAAAATCAAATAGATAATAGATACAACGACCCGTTTTCCAATACCTATGAACGAAAAGAATATAATATCTATGAACACTAGAGATGAAATAACACTTCTCAATAGTATAATCAGTCAACTCGGAACTTCCGGGTTGACATGAGATTGGAATGCGCAATAATCAGTCAACTTGACGATGATTCCAAAAACTAAATATGTCATTGAAACTATCAACTGGATGTCTCATATTTTCCCAGCCAGTTATCGGTACTGTGTTTGGCGGGACCGTGAACAAGACTGTGATTGTGACTGTCTGGACGGTGCAACATCATCGTTGGAATCTGATGACTCATATGAGAGCATCTCATCCCGCTCTCCAAATTGTCATCATCAATTGTATCCACATGTATATGCAAATAATCAGGGACCGGTACCGGTCTACGGACCTGAACATTTTTGGGTCGAGTTATGGGTTCAAGGTTCCGACTGGTACTGGTTCGGTTCTAATTTTACATATAACTCTAGAACCGGTAACCTTTGTGTACAAAAGTCACAATTTCTAAAATCATTTTGAACGATGCCTGATTTGTTACCGGTACTAATTGGTAGTCACGTTGGTCATCGGTAGACATATTAAACCTGGCTTAGATTTCTAGATTTGCTTCACTAACAATATACCCAACCAGTTTATAAATCTCATTCTGGAGATAATTAAAATTATGGTTCACGATTATCGGTAATGAGTATTTAGGGTGGGTACTTGTTTGACCCTAAAAAGTTGCTATTTAAAACTCAGCATGATAAATAGTAATTTACGGGGAATTAAAATGCCAAGGTTGTACTCAGACCCTTCAAAACAAATTGAGTACAGCATGTTAAAATTCGTGGTAGTATTCTACATGCAAAACCATGAATTTTGATGTGTAAAGTGGTCAGAAACATTAAGGGATTAATTTCCTACAAATAAACAATTACTGGATAGCATACTGGGTACAAGCAATGGGATATATTTAGCAAATTGTCTCCCAAATGCTCTCTGGGTACAAATTGATGCTACCAAACAGATCTCAATGGCCCTGGGCCCACCCTCAATGGCACAAATCCATTTTCGCTAGACCCTTAATTTGGGTGAACTTGGAACACAGAAAAGTAGTTGTGTAGACCGAGTTGGCAGCCGTATGGCCTACCGTGCGCCGAGAGTACGCACCAGCGACCTAATGTCTCTGGATTTTAAATTCGGGTCCTTTTTGACCCCTTCAACCGGTATGAGCTAGGCGTCCATGCACCATAGTTTGCCTCCTACACGGTGTACCGTAAGCCGAGCCCAAGGGAAACAAATGTAAAAATTTAAAACCCTATTGGTCACACCTAAGAGAGGCTGACAGTGGGCCCCTGTTGTCAGCTCTTTCTTCTTCCTTCTATTTCCCGATTCCAACAGAAAAGTGGAGTATGAATTCGGGTTTAGAGACCAAAGTTTGTACAAGCCTTACCTGAGGTTATAGAGCGCCTCTACCCCTTTCTTCTCAACCGAAGCCACAAACTTGATTGTTTTTAATAGACTTCAATTTGAAGCCGAGAGAGGGAGGTAAATTAAAATGGAAAATGGACAATAGAGTGCAATACAAACTTTGAGACTTCACAGGACCATGTTATGTGACTATGCGAAGGGTATGTGAATATTAATTTGAAATAAAGGGGCTCAATTTTAAGTGCACCATGAACCCGATATGCATCAGGGCTGAGTAATGGCATCTCTGCACAACCAACTGTCCAGACGGTAAATTGAGCCCGGGCCCATGATAAGAAAACATAAACAATGCTATTTGTCAATCCCTCATGCTTCGGGATATTACAACCAAGGTAGAGACACGTTTAGTCATAAACCGGTGCGGGTACAGCTCACCAGGTCCATTGGAGTTATTACCAGCTGTAGGAACCTCATACACACGTGTCTCTCATTGCTAGGGTGCAGCCAAATAAGGGAAGATTCCTTCCAGAAGCTCAGGAGCATGCACATTAAACCATGCCTTCTTTGACCGGCCAATCAAGGGCCACAATGCAATTAGCCAAATAAAAAATCAATCTAAAGGCTGAAAATCATCCAACAAAGGATCAATGATATGCCAAGCCTCTATTGGACAGCCTTTGCCACGTATACATGAATATGTGAGCTAATATGATCAAGCCCTTGATCAAACATCTGATGTGCATGATGAAAGCCACATCACCAAAGCCTAAAACCCTAGACCCTTGCTGCCTTATATAAGGCACCCCAAATGCAAATGAATGAGATACTTCTTCTTCTCCAGAAACTCCTGTGCAAAGAGCAAATTAGAAAGTTCAAATTTCAAGAGAGTTTAAGTTAGAAATTCGAAGTTTTCAAGCTTTTAGCAAAATTAGAAAGGTAATTCATACCTGAATGATGTAAGCTCAAGAGGAGCAATGGTCTGTACATATTCTACTTTAATCGAAATAAAGAAGCTTTTGATGATTTCTTGTTTGTTCTTTACTGTCTTGAGTATTGATCTTCTTTTTTTATTTTTCTTTTCATTTTAAAATCTCAAAATGATAAATGTGAGAGCTATATAATTTCTAGTTCATCATAGGATGAATAAAATGAAATATGTAGCTTGATGATCAAACAAAAATGTTTTATTTCTTCTTCTTGCATTTTCTTTCCTTTTAAAGTATAAAAAATATGTATACAATAAAAATGTGTTTATTTGCATCTCCTTTGTCTTCTTGATGATTTTTATAGGAATAATAACAAAAATATCAAAATTTGCTCTTTTCTCCTCTTTTCCTTCTCTGCCTCCTCTTCCTTTTTCTTTTTTTCTTTTCCTTTTCTTTTCTTCATTTTATGTTGCAAAGCAAAAGGACAAAAACACACAATTACACAAAAATATAAAAAATGATATATATATTAAAAGTGACATTTTATATTATAAGAAATATAAAAGAAGAAGATATTAAAAGTTGATGTTTAACTACATCCTTTTAAATATCCAATTCTTGCATAGTTCTTTTAATATAAAATCAACTAAAAAGTGTAAAACAAATAAAAAGGAATTTAAATTAGGGATTGATGTTTAACTACATCTCCCTATTCATGTTATTTTGGACTTTTTGAAGGACTTCAATGCATAAAAGAGAAATAAAATGAGTGATATATGGAAGATTGATGTTTCACTACATCTCTTTCTATATTATGAGTTTTATCAATCTTTAAGGGACCTAGATGCATAATTAATAGAAGTGAGGGCAAGTGAGAAGAGGGAAATAATCAATCCCCATGAAATGATGCTCAAAGAACTTCTATATAGTTATACAAATGACCAAGGGCCTATGTGCATATTTTCATTGACATTGACATGTTGTGATACTAGTCCTTTTTGATCTTTAATAGCCTAAGTGTGGTACTAAAGCTCATATGAAGTCCAAGTAAATAAAGACCAGTTGGTACCAGTACCAAACTATGATCTAAGTCAAGTTAAATCAACACTGGTACAGTATCAATGCTGGAAATACCCCCAAATGACCTACTGGTACAGATCAGCCAGTGCAGGCTGATCTGAAAACCAAATCAAAAATCTGTTTAAACAGTCAGGTAGAGGATAAAAAGACAATCAACTTAGACTCAAACTTTGCATTTTTCTGATTTTTCTACTATTTTCTAGCAATTTTCAAAGTTGGGTTTCAGAAAATAAAAATCTGCTGCTGCTGCATTTTTACATATATACCCCTCTCTGTCTATTTCCCCTCTTAAAAATAGAAATAAAAAGCATAAAATTTTCAAACTTCATATATTCATGTTTGACATAGCATACTATAAGAATAACACGAAAATCATATATGAAATTCATGAAAAATGGAAGAAAAGTGATATGAATTCTATGTTCTTCTCAAACCCGAAGCTCAAGTTCAAATACCATGTCCAAAATCAATCCCTTCCAAACTTGATACCTTCCAAATACACTCGAATTACATACTTCAAATCCCAAATATCCTCTCCAGGTCAAGCATCATGTACCAGTGCTCAATCGGTACCAAGCCAAGAAACCGAAATCAAAACAATGCTCAAAGTTCAATCAAAGGTAAAATTAATTCCGAATGGAGCTTCTTCATGCCCAAATAATACTAAGGGAATAAACCATTGAAGAAGAAGATGATTAAATTGATGAAATCAAGTCAAAAGTTTCAAAACCGGTACCGAGAGTTTATACTCGGCCGTACCACCACTTCCAATCACCGACGGCCGCCGATGATGCAACCAATGTACTCCCCTTTTCGAGGCGATCTCAATGGTGTCGCCCCTCAACCCCGCCGTGACCTGAGGCTTCGCCGGAGTAACAACCGGGTTAAACCCTAATCGGGTTTCATACCCGGTTCATATCTCGTTCGCACGATATTTAAAGAAACCACATCCATCGGATCTAGGCGCCAAAAGAAGAAGTTTAAATAAAGCTCGGATCTTAAAGCATTGCCTAATCCTGAGGCTAACCAAATTCCTGCCCTCTGGGACCCACCTGTCGGATTAAATGGAGATCCCCTTGAGCAAATCTCAAAGCTCCAATACATATCTCAAAGGCCCAATAGCCGAATCCTAAAGCCCATAATCCAACTGCAGTGATCTGCACAGATCCTGAAGCACAACACAAATCTCAAAGCTTCCAATACACATCTTAAAAGCCCCAACTACAATCTCAAAGCCCAGAAAACATTAAAAAAAGCTTTTCACAAAGAAGCCCCTCTGACAAAACTTCTTCACAACGCAGTCCCTTCAGCTTTACAAATAAGTCCCTGGAAAACTTGAAACTTCACAAATAAGCCATTTTCAGTCCTTTTTGGCCATAACTTCTTCATTTCAAATCTAAATCAACTCAAACCAACTCCAAATGAACCCAAATCAAATCCTTCATGTCCCTAAATCAAAATCAAGCATAACCAAACATCATACAACCTGCCAAATGACCAAAATGCCCCTTTCTTCATTTTTCTCACATTTAAATCATTTTCTCTTAAAAATAAAATATAAATAAAGCACAAATATTTTTTTTATATATACCAATATGTCTCTAAAAATAAATAAAAGAAGTATAATAAATATATTTTATAATATTCATTGCATATCATGCATACATTTTAATTAAATACCCAAAAAAAGGAAAATCAAACAAAAATAGAAAGATTAGGTACATGAGTTCTCCCCTTTTAGCCCCTTTATTCAATTCACAACAAATAGGCACAAATTCCGGAATGGACGAAGTATTCAGTATGACTTGGAAGGGTCATCTGATGTAATTAACAGCGGGGCTTGCGCCCGCTGGGAGTTAAACGTCCCCATAATCAATAAACTCTCTCGATAGACTGATTATGAACGGTAGGTCTGTCGAGGGTGAACCGAAGGAATTGTAGAAAGAAATGAATGTTTCAAGTCCGATGCTCTCTCTCCATGTCTTGAAAATAGAGAGCATTGAACCCTGAGGCATTTAATACATGCACACACCTTCCATCCCGTTGTGCAACTTTCTGCGCCCTACAGGTTTTGGCACGCCCGGTGGGACATTCTCCTCCTCACAGGTTCGGGATCCGATACGAAGATAAAAGGAACATACTCAAGTAGCCAATGACTTTAAAACACTCAAACAACAAGTCATTGGACCACTTGAGTTATGTCATTTCCTTTTATATTCGATATCGACGCCTATGGATTGAATAATCGGGCTAACACTCATGTATAAATTTACATATGAAAATTGACTAATGAAATTTTGAGTTTTGCTTGTTTGCAGGATGGCTTACACCGCAATCAACGCACGCTCTTTTTCCCAAGTTACCAGCCTCCCTGCTGGCGAAGAGGTGGTCTACTTTGGGACATTTGTAGTCCCTATTGATGAAGTCAGGGCATTCGAAGCCCCTGTTCCTGCTGCAATGAATGGACAGCTGTCCATCGGGTCCATTACCGAGGAAGAAATTGAAGATGATGAGGAAGCATGCTATTTTCTCACCCCAAAGGGAATGGATGGCAAGACGTTCCTTCCCCTCTCCAAAACTAGGCGCGCAAGAAGACGCGCGTCTAAGAAAATAACCAAAGTCAACCAAACTCCCGTGACTCCTCTGTCGGTCACCAAGAAAAGGAATCTCCAAGCTTACCAGGATGAGCTGGTGGCTCAACCAGCCCTTCCGTCAGCAACTCATTCTCCCCACTGAGGATAGTGAGGAGGAATTCTTCTACTGCACACATACGTGCAGCGGGAGAAGTCCCTCGAACCGTCTCGTTCATCCATAAACCGAAAAGGATGAACACCAACCGCAAAATGGTTGATGACACTGCAATGGCCATTCATAAGGCCCACAAGCAGCTTCGCATGTTGAAGCAGCGCAGGAGTCGATACTACGTACATCCTGCGCAAGAAACCTCTACACCCCCTTCCGTCAAATCTAGATTGACGTTTCCAGCCCAAAGGCTGGGGGCATCTAATGATGCCATACCCTCAATCAAATCGTGGCTGACATTCCCAGCCTCAAAACCTAAGGTACACGACAGTGCCTTCTTTCCAAAACCAAAACCAATGTTCTCAGCCCCAAGGCTGGGGGCACCTCATGGTGGCTCGTTAAAACCAAAGCTCCGTCAAGAGATGCGTGCAAGCACCTCTCAAAGCTCAAACAACGAGGGATCAAATAAAACCCCTCAAATTCTGAGAAAACCAGCCAGTGTACATGATAGGCTGGGGGCACGAATATATCCGCACCCCTCCAATACTGGAAGCTTAACAATAGTGGCGCCAAATGCCACTCACAAAAAGCGAAGGGTCACTAAAACACACCCTAAACAAGAAGAAGAAGCGACGGTCTTCATGATAACCATTAATGAAGACCTCGAAGAAGAAGATGACCATCCTGTCAAACCCTCCAACCCCACCGTATGCATGGTGAGAAAGGGGAGGGACCCCATCGTCGAAAATCCGGGTAACGATGAGGAGGAGTCTGATGCAGCATGCCCTCCTCCAATAAACCCCAAACCTAAAACCGTGACTAGCTTAGATGCGGGTCATAATGGACGGATCTGCCTTAGGTAACCTCAATACCGTCATGGTAACTTCTCTGTGTGCTGGCGAGAGTCAAACCGGTGCACAAATGCAAGAGCAAATGTTATCCGCCTTCAACCAAATGCAAGCCGAGATACAAAATCTTAGGGCTGAGGTACATCAAGCCCACGAAAGGGAACAAAGGTTGATAGCTGAAATCCGAGGGAAAGACCTCGCTAACTCCGAACTCGAAAGAGGAGAAACATCAAATCGATCCAGCCCCGTGAACGGGCTTGAAAGAATAGAAAGACCAAACCCTCAAGAAAGACGTAGGGTATATTGGGAAGATGAGAGGCGAGAAACCTCCCCAATCTTTACTGCGGTCGATGTTCAAGAAATAATCAGCCGTCAGTTACAAGAAATGGGGATTGCCCCAAAACAAACAACACTGCGAATAGGGAAACCATACCCTCTCGAATTCGATATACCAAAATACCCCCCAACATACACTGTTCCCTTATTCTCCAAGTTCTCAGGAAGTGGAACAGATGAGACGGGACCAGAACAGCACGTCAGCCACTTCATGATTCAATGTGGAGACTCTTCAAGAGAGGAAGCATTCATTTGTCGCCAATTCGCTAGAAGTCTTTCAGGACCAGCGTTCCAATGGTATTGCTCTCTAAAACCAGGAAGTATAAGATCCTGGGACCAAATGGCGCGTGCTTTCATAGATAGGTTCGCCACTGCGAGCAGTCCAATAAGACTTGCTGATTTAGCATGGGCCAAGCAAGAGCCAAACGAAACTCTTCTAGCATATATCAATCGCTGGAGAAATATGAGCAACAAGTCGAACCATCCTATACCCGAAAGGGAGGCAGTTGATTTGCTCATAAGAAGTACATCCGGCAAAATGAGAGAGATGTTAATCGTTGCCAACCCTAACAGCTATTAAGAGCTGGTAGACACCGTATCCAGGTTAGGGCAAACTGATATAGAAGAGAAGTCATCGACCTCTTCCAAACCTAGAAGAGATTTTCCAAAGAAGAAAGAATCAAAGACGGTATACACCATCAAAACCAATGAAGCCAATAAAACCGAAAGCAAGGATTCTGACTCTTCTGACGAGGAGGCGAGGCAAGTCGATAGCCAACCCACTCAGCCAGTTCCTCGCGATAACCAAAATAACCGTTACTCCAAATCATTGGAAGAGCAAAAGAGTAAGAAATACTCCTTCAAAAGGGAGAAAACAGCGAAAATATTTAGACAAGCTTTGGAAGATGGAATGGAATTGCCTCCGAGTAAGCGCCCGGATCAGGCAAATAAAGTCGATCATCCCAACTATTGCCCGTATCATAGGGTAATAGGCCATAAAATAGAAGACTGTTGGGTCTTTAAAGACTTAATAGAAAGAAGAATTCGAGAGGGTCGCTTGCAGTTAGCGCCAAGTGCCGTGCAACAACCAGCACCTCACGAGCAAGTTAATGTTATCTCTCATGTTGAGATGATGGAAGAAAAGAGGGTTGAAAGTCCCACGAATGAAACATGGGAATTCCACCTCTCCAAGAAAACTAAAAAGTTGCTGAGACAACTCATGAAGGAGCCTCAAGTCAAATGGGATAGCAACTTAAACCCCACGGTGCCAAGGCCCCCAAAACGGGTCATCCATCGCAAGCCAAACAAGAACAGCAGCCGAAAAGGCAAGAAGTCGCCCAAACCAATAGGGTTGCCTACACCTTCTGAAATCCAAAAGCACATGCAAGCCTTAGAGGATCATAAGCAAGGTACTCCATTACCATTGACCCTCTTAGACTTCTTGACAGAAGATGTTTTGGCCGTAATGTTAGGCCTCAAAACCGAGAAAGGAGAAACGAATGAAGCTCCTCAAAAAGAAGAAAACAATGATGATGATCATGAGATGTGTTGTCTATGGAGGGAGTTCCTCGAGTGACTCAGATGACGGTGAAGTCATCTTTGTCAAAACTAAGAAATCTGATTGCCAAGCAGTGCTTCGCTCGGGTACGCCTGAGCGCCAACCGCCACAAGAAGATGAAATTGGGAGGTCAAGGGCCAAGACAAAAGGGAAAGAACTCGCAGTACAAGATGAACCAGCACCTAAGAAATATATGGTGCAAGATTACAATATCCTCGCACAGCTTAGAAAATACCAGCTGCAGTCAGCTTGTTTGATATCTTGATGATGTCTGCTGAAGTGAGAGAAGTGCTCATTTATGCACTCCAAAATCCTGAAGAGTTTCAAGCGCATTTCGCCGAAAAGAAGATGCAAGAAATAGCGCTAGTGGACGACGAAAACCCAACTATCACCTTCAATGACGATGATTTGCTCATAGGCACGTCTGATCACAATAGACCACTCTTTCTCACTGGTGAGTGTGACGGCCAAAAGGTAACCCGTATGTTAATCGATCCAGGTTCTTCCATTAATCTGATGCCTAAGCGAACATTGGACCGCCTCACGTTGAGCGCTAAATTCCACACAAAGGACAAAATCACCATACATGGTTTCAACCACAAAACAGAGCAATCCATCGGGGCAGTTAGCCTGCCTTTCGATATTGGTGGTATTCAAGAATGGATGAAATTCTACATCATCGATGCGAAAACCACATACAACGCGCTGATAGGTCGACCATGGCTACATATAACAATGCCGTCCCGTCAACCTTGCATCAATGTTTGAAATATATAAAAGATGGCAAAGTCGAACAAATCAATGGAGAAGTTAAGCCGTTTGAGGTACATGAAATAGGGCTGAAAGATGCCAAATACTTCTTCGATAAACCTGTTCTAAAAGGAGAATGTTCGAAGAAACAACGAGATGAGAAAATAAGGCTATATGGAGCCGATACTGACTCGTCGTCAGGGGAGGAAGCGGATGAAGCTAGGATACTCCCGTCATACATAATGCCCTAAGGGGACGAAGAAGAAGCAGGTCAATCCTCGTTGATGATCGAGAGGATACCTGAAAACCATCACAAGGAGCTCACACCAAGGGAAGTGAACCAAATCCAAGAAATGGTAATGTTCATAGTACCGCCTAAAGAAGAGGTTACCGAAGAAGGAATCTTTAGGCACAAGCCTATTGTATTCTATAGAGCGTTCGATGGTAGAAATCGGTCTTTGGTACTGAACAACGACGAATGGCCTTTAGAAGACGAAACCATGTCCAACAAAGTGGATGTACCTCTTCTACCATATTGTCCCAAAAGCCTAACCAGGATTCTTGCAAACATGAGTTCTATGTCTCCAACCTACGCTATGAAGAAGCGATTTGATAAAATATTGACTCACCGTAATCCTACAATCATAGGACCGGATGGAAAGCCAAGAAATACTCGAGGGCTCGGGTATAAAGAATCTGATGATGAATATGATGACTCCAAATGTCGCCCTATACAATACTTCAGCGACAGTGGCAACGATAATGAGGCACCGACTTGTGATCTAAGGCGAATCCAAAGGAAAGCTGCCCATGCCAATTTAGAGATGGCTTTAAGAGGCGGTCGTGGCAGGGGCCGTGGAAGAGGTCGAGGGAGGAATTCCTTCGCTAATGCCTTGCCAAGGCAACCCAAACCAAATCCAACCGAAACTCACTCCTTCCAAGACCTATTAAGACAAATGAAGGGTCTGGATGTGCATTCCGAGCATAGACAACAACAGCCAAACAATAACCGAAGAACTCCCAAGGCTTTATGTCATGCAATAGAAGCTGAAGACGATCAATCATCGATTGTCGCATGCAGTGTATGCGATAGACCGAGAGAGGTCACAGAAATGACTTCATGTGTCGAATGTGGGGCCATATGCCATCCACTGATAGGTTTAATTTATATATATGTTCGATCAGGTTTTCATCACATAATAGCACCAATTATCATGTATTTTAGTATAATTTAGGATTAAATACCCCTAGAATCAAGTTACTGCATTTGTCTATGTGAAATTCGCAGGAAAACAAGAAAATGGACCAAAGTGCGGACGCACTGACCCAGAGTGCGGACGCACTAAGCACTTAGAAGAAAAATCAAGGTCCAGAAAGCTCCAGAGGAAATGTCCGAGAGTAATGCGGACGCACTAAAGGTTAGTGCGGACGCATTTCTCACTTAGCTGAATTTTCCAGCAGAAATCCAGCAGAACAGAAGAAAAGTGCGACCGCAGTGTGGACGCACTTGGCCTGCATTTTGTACTTAGAGGAATTTCGACTCCTGAGCCAAAGAAGAACAGAAAAGTCCGAGAGGAATGCGGATTTCTGTTATAAAAGGAAAGGAATTTCTTCTCCATAATCATCACCATTCTAGGAGAGAAATTCACGAGATAGAGCATCAACCACAGGAGCAATCAAGGAGAAAGAAGGCGAATCCTCACAGCAATTGCAAGGAAGACTAAGGTTTTGATTAGAGAAGGGTGTATTTTATTTCTCTAGTTAGTTTCTCTTTGTCTTTACTTATTTTGTTCTTGAATTCATGATGAATACTTGCTTCTCCATGAGAGGCTAGTTTCTCTCTAGGGGTTTAGGTCATGTAGCATGAACTTGTTTAATTCTATTTTACTCGGATTTTAGTTTTTATTATGATTGTTTGATTTGATGTTAATTTCTGTGATTTATTATTTGTGATGTTCCATGATTTGTGCTTGAATTGTAGTCGTCCCGCTTTGATCATTTAGACCCAAAGTAGATTAGGATCATATAGGATAGTGCAACTTGTTGTGCTTGACTTGTAGTCGTCCCGCTTAAGTCTTCTTGATTAAAAGTAGATTAGGATCATATAGGATAGTATAAATTGTGATTGCAAATACCTTAGGATTTGGATTAGAAGCGACCGTACTTTGGTATTCAAATCTGGAAAAATAGAAATTAAGGTTAGGTTTGGTGAAGGACTTAGCGGTGAAGTCAAAACCTAATTAGGACACCTTAGAACAAATATCGATATATACTTTGAAGCACGTGATTAAATATCCCTCTAGGTTAGTGACAGCCCTAGAATTCGAGGCACATTAATCCGTCCACCCAAAGTATTCGTATTAATATTTGTTCCAAAGGCTAACTTAGGTTAGAAACCTCGTCATAATCAAACATGAATTTAAACAAACCGAGTAGATAGAATTAGCAAGGGATTGTGGACCGAATACCCCTAGACTTGTCAAACTTGATTGTCACCCGATTTTATTGCTTTTTGTCACGAACTTTAATTACTTTAATTTTCCTTCAAAAACAAAATTTTACACAAAACCCCCCCTTTTACTTTTATTGTTTAGTTTAGAAGTAGTTTTCTTTATTAAGAGTTAGTATTTCCCTATCTCCTTGCGGTTCGACACCTAAATACTACGATCGATAGGTTGTGCGCTTGCAACTAACCTATAAATTGAGTACGAAGGTTTATAAATTTAAAGGCAAAAAGAGTACCAAATTCCTATATCTAAAATACTCAATAAGCTTTTTGGCGCCGTTGCCGGGGAGAATAGGATAGATACTAGTTTTTATTTTAGGAAAGTACTTTTAATTCTTAGTTTCCTTATTTACTTTATTTCCTTTTCAGAAAATTAAAAATCCAAAAATAGTTTATTTCCATTTTTTACAATTTCTGAAAAATTACTTTCCTTATTTTAGAAAAATCCAAAAATATTTACTTTCCTTATTTAATTTTCTGCTATTACTATTCTCTATTTCCATTCTCTCTCTTTCACATCTCATCTCTTTTCTTCTCTCATAGAGTTTGAGCGCTGGTGCCGGTCACAAGGAGTCAAACCGCAAAGATCAAAGCCGGCGAATCCTCTCTTTCTCAACAAATGGCGGGTTAGATCCCGAATTAGGCATGCCACGCGACTTTGGAGAGGAAGACTTTCCGGAAGGTCTCCTCAATCAAGGCTTTCACGATAACAATCCGCCACCTCCTCCTCCACACAACAACCCACCACCACCACATCCACATCCACACAATAACAACAACAACATTCGCAACAATCCACCTCCTCTTCTCAACAACAATCCTCTCTATGGTGGCAATCCAAACGACCGCCGACCCATAAGAGATTTTGTAAATCAAATGGAGCCGGGCAAACAATTTGGTTATATTGCACATGGGGGAACAAACCCAAATCTGAAACCAACTTTGATTCATCTCTTAGGTCAAAACAGGTTTGGGGGTAGGTTGAATGAGGATCCTCACCAACATCTAGCAACATTTGAGGAGCATTGTGCTACTTTTGCACCAAAAGGGCCCGAGCTAGATGCCCTAAAATTGAATTGTTTCCATCTATCTCTCATGGATGATGCTAGAACATGGTTGAGGTTGTTGAACCCTAATATGGCACAAACTTGGCAAGAGGTACAAAGGTTATTCTTAGGCAAATACTTCCCTCCATCCAAAACCCAATTCTTTAGGCAGAAAATCACCACCTTTAAACAAGGTGAAGATGAATCTTTAAGCGAGGCATGGGATATGTGGCAGGAATTATTGCGTTTGTGCCCCAATCATGGGATAGATATTTGGTTGTTGTTTCAATTTTTCTATGCAGGTTTAACATATGCCACGAAGTCTCAACTCAACGCGGCTGCGGGAGGAAACCTTGCTAACAAGGACTCGGTGGAGGCGATGGAAATGATTGAGGATATGGCGATTAGCCAACGCGAGTGGACATCCGGGAGAGACGCAAGGAAGAGCGTTGCAGCGCCCGGCGTGCTAAAAGTAGATGAAGTCACCGCTTTGCAAGCCAAGATGGAAGCCATGCAACACCAAATCACGCAAATGCAACAAGCCAAATCCGCAACTAAGAAGGTTTCTTGCAACATTTGTGGAGATCTAGGTCATGATACCGCCAATTGCCAAACTCTCTTGGAAGGCGAGGAACAAGTGGAGCAAGTCAATAGCATGTTCTACAACCAAGGTGACAAACGGAACGATCCCATCTACAACAAAGGTAGGCCAAACGAGAATTTCAATTCAAATGCCTACAACCCTAACAATAGGTGGAACCATCCGAATTTTAAATGGAGGAACGATAATGACAATTCTAACCAAGGTAGTGGAAACCAATACCAAAACCGTCCAAATCAATACCAAGGGACATCTCCAATCACCAAATTAGAAAAGATGATAGAAGGATTGGTATTCTCTCAAACCGAATTCATGAACAACCAAAAGGCAACAAATAACGATGTTTCAGATTCTTTGAGAAATTTGAACAACAAGGTAGAACTCCTAGCTACCCAATCCAAGATGCTAGAAACCCAAATTGCACAACAAGCATCTTCATCTTTCCGTCAACAAGGCACACTTTCAAGCAAACCCGACATTAACCCGAGAGAGCATGCGAATGCCGTGACATTGAGGAGTGGCAAGGAGTACGAAGGACCTACCATGCCCAATGAAGAGGAGCAGCAACCCCCCAAAGAAACACAAGACGTTGCAACTCCCCTTGATGCGACCACAACACCAACAAGTGCGGATACACCGCCATCGGAAAAGCATCAAACAATGGGTAATTCAAGTTCTCCAAAGGTAAAAAATGCTGAAACTCCTAAGTACATTCCTCCACATAGGTTTGTACCTTTTCCTCAAAGGTTAGTAAAGCATAAATTAGACCAACAATTTGCCAAATTTGTAGATCACCTAAAGAGATTGAATATCACCATCCCTTTTACCGAAGCAATTACCCAAATGCCCACTTACGCAAAGTTTTTAAAAGAAATTTTGTCCAACAAAAGAACACTTGAGGAAGTGGGTACGGTGTCCCTAAATGAGGAGTGTAGCGCCCTCTTCTTAAACAAGCTACCTCCAAAGCTTAAGGACCCGGGAAGCTTTGCCATCCCATGTAAGATAGGTGATACCAAATTTGATAGGTGTTTATGTGATTTAGGGGCAAGTGTTAGTCTCATGCCAAAATCGGTATATCTAAGGTTGGACTTAGGGGAATTAAAACCAACAAGAATGTCCTTGCAATTGGCCAATAAAACAGTAAGGTTTCCCGAGGGAATTGTGGAAGATGTAATTGTCAAAATAGGTGAATACTTTGTGCCTATCGATTTTGTAGTTGTAGAAATGGAAGAGGACACTCATACCCCTATCTTGTTAGGGCGTGATTTCCTCATAACTGCAGGTGCCAATATTGATGTTAAAGAAGGAAAAATTTCCTTTGACATTGGTGGAGAAAATGTAGACTTCCACATGTTTAAATCTATTAAATTTCCTTCTAATGATAACGACTCAATATGTAGGGTCGATGTTTTAGACTCTATAATTGATGATCATTTAGATAGGATGATGAAAGGAAAACAACTGGACGAAATCCTTGAAGAAACCGACCTTGAAACCGGCGAAAACTGCGAAAACAACCCTCAGTGCCTCCGCACCAATCCTGAGTGCGTCCGCACTTTCACAGAAGAGGAGTCAGATGCACTTGACCGAGAGCAATGCGTCCGCACCAGCCCACAGTGCATCCGCACTTTGCCCGATTCAACCTCCGTGCGTCCGCACTCCGTCCGCACTAATGCCGCAGATTCCCAAATTTTGCTTACCCAGGCGCAGTGCGTCCGCACTGAATATGAGTGCGTCCGCACTCAGGCCCAAATAGCTCAAATCGAAGCCAATTTGACCAGTTCCGCACCACCGAAGGTCGAACTCAAGCCATTGCCACCTACTCTGCGCTATGAGTACCTGGGGACAGATGAGACATATCCGGTGATAGTCAATTCCGAGCTCAACAAAGATCAAACCGAAAAGCTCCTTCATGAACTAAGATTGCATAGGAAGGCTATCGGGTATACAATCGATGATCTAACCGGAATTAGCCCCTCCTTTTGCATGCACAGAATTCTAATGGAGGATGATCACAAGCCTTCTATCGAATCTCAAAGAAGACTCAATCCGAATCTCAAGGAAGTCGTGAAGAAGGAAATCATCAAACTCCTAGATGCCGGTATCATCTACCCAATCTCCGATTCAAAGTGGGTAAGTCCGGTTCATGTTGTGCCAAAGAAAGGTGGTACCACAGTGGTGAAAGGCGAAGGCGACAAGATGATATCAACAAGGGTGGTGACCGGTTGGCGAATGTGCATCGACTACCGCAAGCTAAACAATGCAACAAGGAAGGATCATTTTCCTCTACCTTTTGTCGACCAAATGCTCGAGAGACTCCCTTACCATTCACATTTTTGCTACTTAGATGGGTATAGTGGTTTCTTTCAAATTCCAATTCACCCCGATGACCAAGAGAAAACAACATTTACTTGTCCCTAGGGTACGTTCGCGTACCGTAGGATGCCGTTTGGTTTATGTAATGCACCAGCCACATTCCAAAGAGCCATGATGGCTATATTTTCTGATTTGTTAGAAAATTCTGTGGAAGTTTTCATGGATGATTTTTCGGTATTTGGTACTTCATTTGACAATTGCTTGACTAATTTAATCAAAGTTTTAGAACGTTGTGAGCAGGTCAATTTAGTACTCAATTGGGAGAAATGTCATTTCATGGTGCAACAAGGAGTTGTCCTAGGCCATGTGGTGTCATCCAAGGGATTGGAAGTCGACAAAGCCAAGGTGGAGGTGATAGAGAAATTGCCCTATCCAACATGCGTAAAAGATGTGCGAAGCTTTCTAGGCCATGCGGGATTCTATAGGCGGTTCATCAAAGATTTTTCGAAAATTTGCAAACCTCTTACTAATTTGACAATGCAAAATGTTGAGTTTAAATTTGATGAACCTTGCATTGAAGCTTTTTGCAGGATTAAAGAAGCACTAATTTCAGCTCCAATTCTCCGACCTCCGAATTGGGATGCCCCTTTTGAAATTATGTGTGATGCAAGCGACTACGCCGTAGGAGCCGTCTTAGGACAGCGAGCCGATAACAAGCCACATGTGATCTATTACGCAAGCAAGGTGTTAGATGAGGCTCAAATGAATTACACCACAACCGAGAAGGAATTTCTAGCGGTAATTTTCGCCATCAACAAATTTCGACAATATTTGGTGGGATCTAAGGTGGTGGTGTACACCGATCATGCGGCAATCCGATACCTTCTCAACAAGAAAGATGCCAAACCACGCCTAATTCGGTGGATCCTCCTACTCCAAGAGTTCGACCTAGAGATTAAAGACAAGAAAGGAACCGAAAACTCTGTGGCGGACCACCTTTCACGCATCAATAACACACCGAAAGAAGGGGACTTGCCAATCGACGATTCATTCATTGATGAGCAGCTATACGCGATACATAGCTTAGACGCCCCTTGGTATGCGGATTATGTTAATTACTTAGCATGTGGGTTGGTACCCCCGGAACTCTCTTACACACAAAGGAAGAAATTCTTTTCAGATGTTAAAAACTATTATTGGGATGAACCTTTGTTATTTCAATTGGGGGTAGACGGTATACATAGGCGTTGTGTACCACAAGAAGAGGTAAACCAAGTTCTCCAATGTTGCCATTCATCCGCCTATGGAGGACACGCCTCAACCGACAAAACTGCAGCAAAAGTTCTCCAAGCCGGATTTTATTGGCCGACGATTTTCAAAGATGCGCGAGAATATGTGCTTAAGTGTGACAAATGTCAACGAACCGGCAACATATCAAAGAGACATGAGATGCCTCTCAAGGGGATCCTAGAAGTGGAGATTTTCGATGTATGGGGAGTTGACTTCATGGGCCCTTTTCCGAGTTCATGCAACAACAAGTACATCCTTGTAGCGGTAGATTATGTGTCAAAATGGGTAGAAGCCGTGGCAAGCCCAACCGCCGACTCCGCCGTGGTAAGAAAGCTTTTTCAAAGAATTATTTTTCCTAGGTTTGGAGTACCTCGAGTGGTGATTAGCGATGGCGGCTCTCATTTCATCAACCGCCAATTCGACAATCTCTTACTCAAGTACGGAGTCAAGCACAAGGTAGCCACACCTTACCACCCTCAAACAAACGGGCAAGTTGAAGTTTCCAATCGTGAGATAAAAGCATCTTACAAAAGGTTGTCAACACATCGAGAAAAGATTGGTCGCTAAAACTTGATGAATCACTTTGGGCATACCGCACCGCCTACAAGACACCAATAGGTATGACTCCCTTTAAATTGGTCTATGACAAACCATGTCATTTGCCGGTTGAACTCGAGCACAAGGCATATTGGGCAATAAGAGCGCTAAATTTCGATCTAAAAGCCGCCGGTGTGAAATGAATTCTCAACTTACATGAGTTGGATGAGTTGCGCCTCAATGCATACGAAAATGCCAAGCTATACAAGGAAAAGACAAAGAGGTGGCATGACAAACACATCATAAAGCGAGAATTTCACGAAGGAGATATGGTCTTGCTATACAATTCGAGACTTCGCCTCTTTCTCGGTAAGTTGAAGTCAAGATGGAATGGCCCATACCAAATCCGGAAGGTTTTTAACAATGGAGCAATCGAGATTTGGAGCAACAACACGGGTTCTTTAAGGTAAATGGACAACGCCTTAAGCACTTCAACCATGAAGATCCAATAGAAAAGGTGGACGGTTCCTACCTAGCCAACCCGCTCTCTCATCAATAAGCAAAAGCCATGTCGAGCTCACGACGTAAAATTGAGCGCTTCTTGGGAGGCAACCCAAGTTTTTACTGTTTTTCTTTACATTTTTTTATTTTTACTTTTTCAAAATTTACATTTTTAATGACTCAGCCAAATTTTCAGGTCAAAAACTCATGAAAATAACCTGAAGTGCGTCCGCACTAAAATTCAGTGCGTCCGCACTACCTACTTAGAAAATTTTCAGACAGGTTAAATTATCAAAATTGGTCAGACCGAGCGTAATGCGTCCGCACTAAACTTCAGTGCGTCCGCATTTTCTACTTGGCCAACAGTAAGGGAGAAAGTTGAGACAGTGCGACCGCAGACGACTCGCACTGGGTCGCATCTGGCAGACTGAGAGGAATGCGCCCGCACAGGGGTCGCAAGGAGGCCGCATTTAGGATTATGCCAATTTTTTCTATCTCCGAGGCCTTAGTGCGTCCGCACCACATCCCCGTGCGTCCGCACGCAGTAAAATTAGAAATTTTTGCCTTTTTAACCTAGCCGACCCTTCATTCTCTCTCTCTCTCCCCGTTTTTGCCTCTTCGGTTTTCTCTAAAATTGGCCGAATCTCTTCTCTCTTCTCTTCTCTCCCTCTCCCACTACAAATATCTCTTCTCCTCACCTTCACAAAGCCTCCCCCTCTTCTCTCCTAGCCCTAGCCGCCGCCATTGCCGCTCTCCCCTCATCTTCAAGCCACCTCGCCACCTTTTCGCCGTTCAAGCACCAACACCAAGGGTTTTGGAATCTACAACCGGGTTTGATCTCTCTTACTCTTTAATTTCACTAATTCATGGTTAGAACTTAGAGATCGGTACCAAATTTGGCCAATTTGACCAAAATTTCACCAAAACCCTCGGTTTACCATTGACAGTACCCCCGTGCGACCTCAGTGCGTCCGCACCGTACCCGCACTCAGCCATTAATTTCAAAATTTAAACCGAATTTGCTTAACTGGTTTATGCGGCCGCACTGCGTCCGCACTAGGGCCGCATTTTTCTCTGTTTAGGTTAAATTTCATTATTTTGAGTTGCGATTTGGGAATTGGTGCTTAAATCTTCTTTGTTGAGAATTTTTCTTGCAGGTTACCATGTTTAAAAAACGATCTAACCAACAAGAAGCGAAAGGGTGATCAAGGGCAATCTAGCCAATCTCACTATCCACCGGCCAAGCCCTTGAATGACGAGCAACGAAGCCGCAAGAGTTTCAATGAGCGGCGCCGAACCGTTGAGCCATCTCGCTGGATCGATACCGAGGCCCTCGAAGTTCTAGGTCTCACCAACTCGGTCCAAATGCTAACTTCGAGACTAGACCTTTGGGACTTCCTAAGCGACGAAGTTCCAACCTACAAGGGCATTACACTCGAGTTTCTCTCATCCGTGGAGTTCGACCGAGGCCGACGGCTCCTTGAATTCAACCTAGGCGGGTATTCTCACTCAATGAATTCCGCCGAACTCATGTCTCTCCTCCATATACCCCATCAAGATGTCAATGCCATGCGCACAACCACCGACTTCTTCTATGACATGTCCATTGCGCAATTCCGGCGTCTCACTTGCGAGGATGGCATTCTCGGCCATCAAAGGACAAAGAACATTCTCCACCCCACCTTGCGATACATCCAGCGAGTACTTAGCTACTCCATCTTTGCTCGAGGAGAGACTGCTTCGGTCATCAACCTCAAGGAGCTATTCTACATGTGCTGCATGTTGCGAAGGAACAACGGGGAGATGAACTACATGCCTCACATTGGCTACAATTTGGCCAAACATCTTCACACCGTGGCTACGAATAGGCAGCAGCATGGTAAAATTCGAGTGGGGGGCATTATCACCAAGATTGCGAGAGGTCTCAACTTGCCATTTGGGAATGATGTTGTGGATGGTCCGACCCTTGTCGACATCCCCGGCCTAGTCCGAGCAAGATTGATAGAGAGGTCCGTATATGATGAGTATTGGATCAACATCGGCCCGGGGACAACGAGACACCGGCTACCTCTTCAAATTGAGATCGATCCATTGAATGATGCGACATGGTGCATCGCAGATGACCCTCTTCCACCTGATGCACCACCACCGCCTCAACCCGCACCTCTACCTCAAGCAGGTCCAACCAACCAACAGATTATGGACTACATGATGGACTTCCGCCTCTACCTCGACGGGCGTCTCAATGACATTGAGACCACAGCCAACAATGCAATGTATTACTCTCGTATGGCATGCCAACAAGGCAATGTTGACTTTGAAGATGAGCCTCCCACTCCACCCTATGTTAGGCGCGCCGGTCGAGCAGCGGAGGAGCAACAACAAGCTGCGGCAGCAAATGCACCAAACGATGATGATGATGAGACCGAGGAGGAGGATCAAGAGCAAGAGGATGAGGATGAGGACATGGATGATGGAGGCGACGCCACGTGAGGCCGCTTTGCCTCGTACTACCGCCGACTTCCGCCAATAAGTTAAGTCCATATTTCTTCTTATTTACTTTTGTTTATTTTCAGCATTGGGGACAATGCTTGATTTAAGCTTGGGGGATGGGAAGAAAATGTATCTTGCATGTGCATTTAGGATCATGTTTAATTTCAGTAATTTTAAAAAATTTAGATGTGATAAATTTGGGTGATTGACGAAAATTAGGGATGTTCATGCAATTTTTGCGAATTTTAGGTAAAACCCTTGGAACAATTGGAAATGACCACATAATTGGGCGAAAAACTTTGTGGAAATAAAGGTTGATGAAATTAGGACATTTGGAATTTAAATGGATTAGAGAAGTTATTTAGATATGGGAATTTTAAGTTTGAAAAATTGGGATATCCACAAGTATGAAAGAATGCTTAGGGATGTGTGTATTCATGATATATGCATGTATGTTGAGAAAATGAGTAAAAATTGAAAAACTTTGGAAAATAAAAGATGACTCCAATGACCTATGTTACGGCTTCATGACGTACTTATGGTTATGAGTCCTTAGCACTCCTGCTCCGCTAGTCTCCCGATAAAATTGACATTCATGTTAGTGGAAGGGATAGACTAAGAGCATGCAAAGCACCCTTGAATTAGAACGGTTGGGTACGGTTAACTACTTGTAACCAACCGGTGCTTAATTGAGGATAGGGAAAATAGTGCTAAATCATAAAAAAAAAAATTCAAAATGAGAAAATCAAAAGCAACAACAAAAATGAGAATATGCATGTATCAACACACGTAGTCCGCAAAATTTCTAACCTAAGTTTGATTCAAGCTTGGGGGAATTTGAAAATTCCATGTTTAAGATAGCATTTCTTTTAATCAATTTGGGTAAACGAAGTTCATAAATTCTAGACCTTTAAGGAAATAAAAGTTAGAGTAATCGAATTGTGGGTTGAGTCATAATTATCCAAGGGTTAAACTTGAAAATTGGGAAATTTGCATGAGGGTTTTTAATTTTTGACAAGATCATACAAATTTTTCATTTAAATATACTTGATATAAGGTGTACCAATGGGATCGAAGTAATAGCTCAAGTTAGGTTTTGCTTAGGGACAAGCAAAGTTCAAGCTTGGGGGAATTTGATAGGTTTAATTTATATATATGTTCGATCAGGTTTTCATCACATAATAGCACCAAATATCATGTATTTTAGTATAATTTAGGATTAAATACCCCTAGAATCAAGTTACTGCATTTGTCTGTGTGGAATTCGCAGGAAAACAAGAAAAATGACCAAAATGCGGACGCACTGAGGTTTAGTGCGGCCGCACTCAGCACTTAGAAGAAAATCCAAGCTCCAGAGGAAATGTCCGAGAGGAGTGCGGACGCACTAAATATTGGTGCGGACTCATTTCCTACTTAGCCGAATTTTGGTGAAGAAATCCAGCAACTTAGAAGAAAATGCGACCAGAGTGCGACCGCAGGGGACCCGCACTTTTTACTTAGAAAAATTCAGCCTCCTGACCCAAAGAAGAACAGAAAAGTCCAAGAGGAATGCGGGCGCACTAGGAAGTAGTGCGGACGCACTCAGCACTTAGAGTGAAATTCAGAACAGAAAATAAAGCGCGTGCGACCGCAGTGCGGACGCACTTGGGCCGCATTCAGCCTAAAAACTGCCATTTCGGAGGATTTTCTATTTTCGGCGCATCAGACCACGTCCCAAAAGGTGGAAAATAGAAGGTGGAAACGTGGGGGACACGTTGGGACAGATTTAGAGTGATTCCCCACGTTCATATGCTCCAGATCCATTATAAAAGGAAAGGAATTTCTTCTCCATAATCATCACCATTCTAAGAGAGAAATTCACGAGATAGAGCATCAACCACAGGAGCAATCAAGGAGAAAGAAGGCGAATCCTCACAGCAATTGCAAGGAAGATTAAGGTTCTTAATTAGAGAAGGGTGTATTTATTTCTCTAGTTAGTTTCTCTTTGTCTTTACTTATTTTGTTCTTGAATTCATGATGAATACTTGCTTCTCCATGAGAGGCTAGTTTCTCTCTAGGGGTTTAGGTCATGTAGCATGAACTAGTTTAATTCTATTTTACTCGGATTTTAGTTTTTATTATGATTGTTTGATTTGATGTTAATTTCTGTGATTTATTATTTGTGATGTTCCATGATTTGTGCTTGAATTGTAGTCGTCCCGCTTTGATCATTTAGACCCAAAGTAGATTAGGATCATATAGGATAGTGCAACTTGTTGTGCTTGACTTGTAGTCGTCCCGCTTAAGTCTTCTTGATTAAAAGTAGATTAGGATCATATAGGATAGTATAAATTGTGATTGCAAATACCTTAGGATTTGGATTAGAAGCGACCGTACTTTGGTATTCAAATCTGGAAAAATAGAAATTAAGGTTAGGGTTTGGTGAAGGACTTAGCGGTGAAGTCAAAACCTAATTAGGACACCTTAGAACAAATATCGATATATACTTTGAAGCACGTGATTAAATATCCCTCTAGGTTAGTGACAGCCCTAGAATTCGAGGCACATTAATCCGTCCACCCAAAGTATTCGTATTAATATTTGTTCCAAAGGCTAACTTAGGTTAGAAACCTCGTCATAATCAAACATGAATTTAAACAAACCGAGTAGATAGAATTAGCAAGGGATTGTGGACCAAATACCCCTAGACTTCTCAAACTTGATTGTCACCCGATTTTATTACTTTTTGTTACGAACTTTTGATTTACTTTAATTCTCCTCAAAAACGAAATTACACAAAACCCCCCTTTTTACTTTTATTGTTTTGTCTTAGAAGTAGTTTTCTTTATTAAAAATTAGTATTTCCCTATCTCCTTGCGGATCGACACCTAAATACTACGGTCGATAGGTTGTGCGCTTGCAACTAACCTATTAATTGAGTACGAAGGTTTATAAATATTAAAGGCAAAAGAGTACCAAATTCCTATATCTAAAATACTCAACAGCAGAACACAAGAAGTGTCTCCAGATGTCAACAGAAGAGGATAGTTGCAACCATAATACAACACTCCAATTGAAGATATTTGCAACACACTAGTAGTGTCTCTTGATGGCAAGTGAAAATGGTGGTTGTAACCCTAATACAACTCTTCAATTGATGGTCTTTGTAGCACTCTAGTATTGTCTCCAAATGTTAACAGAAGAGGGTTGTTGCAAACCTAACACAACACCCCAGTTGAAGATCTTTGCAGCACACTATAAGTGTCTCGAGATAGCAACGTAAGAGGGTAGTTACAAACCTAATACAAGACCCCAATTGAAGGTCTTTGTAGCACACTAGTAGTGTCTCTAGATGGCAAGAGAAGTAGGTCGTAGCAAAACTAATATAACTCTCCAATTGAATGTCTTTACAGTACTTTAGTATAGCCTCCAAACGGAAAGAGATGAGGGTAGTTGCAACCCAAATATAACACTTCAATTGAAGGTCCTGGTAGCACTCTAATAGTGTCTCTAAATGTTAACTGAAGATGGTAGTTGCAACCCTAATACAACCCCTAATTGAAGATCTTTGCAGCACACTAGAAGTGTCTCCGGATGGCGTAAGAGGATAATTTCAACCCTAATACAACACTCCAATTGAAAGTCTTTGCAGCACTCTAATAATGTCTCTAGATGACAAGGGAAGTGGGTAGTAGCAAAGCTAATATAACTCTCCAATTGAAAGGCTTTACAGTACTCAAGTAATGTCTGCAGAAGGAAAGAGAAGAGGGTAGTTGCGACCCCAATACAACACCATAATTTAATATCTTTGCAGCACACTAGTAGTGTCTCTATGATGGCAAGAGAAGACGGTAGTTACAACCCTAATACAACACTTTAATTGAAGGTTTTTTAAACAGTCTAGAAGTGTCGCCGTATGGAGAGAAAAAAGGGTAGTAGTAACACTAATACAACACTCCAATTGAATGTCCTGGCAGCATTCTAATAGTGTCATCTGAAGGAAAATGAAGATGATAGTTACAACCCTAATATAGCACACCAATTGATGTTATTTGCAGCACACTAGAAGTGTCTCTAGATGGCACCATAAGAAGATAGTTGCAAACCTAATACAACACTCCAATTGAAGGTCTTTGCAGCATACTAGTAGTGTCTCTAAATGGCAAGAGAAAATGGTGGTTGTAACCTTTATACAACACTCCGATTGAAGGTGTTTGAATCACTCTAGTATTGTCTCCAGACGGTAAGAGAGGAGGGTAGTTGCAACCCAAATATAACACTCCAATTGAAGTTCCTTCTAGCACTCTAGTAGTGTGTTCATATGCTAACAGAAGAGGGTAGTTGCAACCCTAATACAACACCCCATTTGAAGATCATTGCAGCACACTAGAAGTGTCTCCAGATGGTAACATAAGAGGATAGTGGCAACCGTAATACAACACCCCAATTGATGATCTTTGCAGCACACTAGAATTGTCTCCAGATGGCAACAGAAGAGGGTAGTTACCAGTCTAATACAACACTCCAATAGAAGATCTTTGTAGCACACTAGTAGTGTCTCTAGATGACAAGAGTAGTGGGTAGTAGCAAAGCTAATATAACTCTCCAATTGAAGATCTTTACTGTACTCTAATAATGTCTTCAAAAGGTGAGAGAGGAGGGTAGTTGCAACCCCAATATAACACTCCAATTGAAGGTCTTTATTGCACTCCAGTAGTGTCTCCAAATGTTAACAGAAGAGGATAGTTGCAACCCTAATACAATAACCCATTTGAACACCTTTGCAGCACACTATAAGTGTCTCCAGATGTCAACAAAAGAGGATTGTTGCAACCCTAATACAACACTCCAATTGAAGATGTTTCCAGCACACTAGTAGTGTCTCTAGATGGCAAGAGAAAATGGTGGTTGTAACCCTAATACAACACATCAATTGAAGGTCTTTGTAGCACTCTAGTAGTGTCTCCAAATGTTAACATAAGAGAATAGTTGTAACCCCAATACAACATTCCAATTGAAGGTCTTTGCAGCACACTAGTAGTGTCTCTAGATGACAAGAGAAGTGGGTAGTAGCAAAGCTAATTTAACTCTCCAATTGAAGGTCTTTACTGTACTCTACTAATGTCTCCAAACGGTGAGAGGAGGGTAATTGCAACCCAAATATAACACTCCAATTGAAGGTCTTTGTTGCACTCTAGTAATGTCTCCAAATGTTAACGGAAGAGGGTACTTGCAACCCTAATACAACACCCTAATTGAAGATCTTTGTAGCACACAAGAAGTGTCTCCAGATGGCAACAGAAGAGGGTAGTTACCACCCTAATACAATACCCCAATTGAAGGTCCTTGTAGCACACTAGTAGTGTCCCTAGATGGCAAGAGAAAATGGTGCTTGTAACCCCTATACAACACTCCAATTGAAGGTGTTTCAAGCACTCTTGTATAGTCTCCACACGGGAAGAAGATAGTTGCAACCGTAATACAACACTCCAATGGAATGTCTTTGCAGCACACTAGTAGGGTCTCTAGATGGCAAGAGAAAATTGTGATTGTAACCTTAATACAACACTCCGATTGAAGGTGTTTGAATCACTCTGGAATTGTCTCCAGACGGCAAGAGAGGAGGGTAGTTGTAACCAAATATAACACTCCAATGGAAGGTCTTTGTAGCACTCTAGCAGTGTCTCCAAATGTTAACATAAGAGGGTAGAAGCAATCCTAATACAACACCTCAATTGAAGATCTTTGCAGCGCACTATCAGTGTCTCCAGATGGCAACATAAGAGGGTAGTTACCAACCAAATACAACACCCCAATTGAAGGTCTTTGTAGCACACTAGTAGTGTCTCTATATGGCAAGAGAAAATGGTGGGTGTAACCTTAATACAACACTCCTATTGAAGGTGTTTGAATCACTCTAGTATTGTCTCCAGACGGTAAGAGAGGAGGGTAGTTGGAACCGAAATATAACACCCCAATTGAAGTTCCTTCTAGCGCTCTAGTAGTGTCTCCAAATGTTAACAGATGAGGGTAGTTGCAACCCTAATACAACACCCCAATTGAAGATCATTGCAGCACACTAGAAGTGTCTCCAGATGTCAACATAAGAGGATAGTTGCAACCCTAATACAACACTCCAATTGAAGGTTTTTGTAGCACTCTAGTAATGTCTCTAGATGGCAGGGAAGTGGGTAGTACCGAAGCTAATATAATCCATCAATTGAAGGTCTTTACAGTACACTAGTAATGCCTCCAAACGGTAAGAGAGGGGGTAGTTGCAACCCTAATATAACACTCCAATTGAGGGTCTTTGTTGCACTCTAATAGTGTCTCCAAATGTTAACAAAAGAGGGTACTTGCAACCATAAAATAACACCCCAATTGAAGATCGTTGCAGCACACTATAAGTGTCTCCGGATGGCAACAAAAGCGGATAGTTGCAACCTTTATACAATGCTCCAATTGAAGGTCTATGTGTTACACCAAAAAGGTATAGTACAAAGTTTCAGTACAGCAAGCTGTACCTTTTAACCTTTAATACACTTCTGGTTCAGACTGCAAGTATACAATCCTACCGTGTAGTATATCGTCGGGTATCGATCACAGGGACGGTTCAGGTGTTAACCGGACTTTACTTAGATTAATTAAAAACTAGAAGTTGGAAAAGGTTGATTTTGGTTGTTTAAGTTTCTTACAGATTTTAAGACAGTAAATAAGTGCAATAAAGAAGATTAAACTGGTTTTAAACAATAATAAAAAGCGTTCCCAGGGTTAAGACTTCATCTCAGTTTTGCCCTCTGACTATCCTGTCCGGGCCGTGTAAATATTACACGGGCCGTATCAGTTTACACGGGCCGTGTCATTTTGCTACACGGTCCGTGTCAGCCTCGGGTTAATGCAGCAGCTATTGTTTCTTTGTATCGTTCCTTTGTGTAGGGTTCTACTGACCGGACCTAATGTTTCTGGACCTCAACTCTCGTTTGTTGGTTCATTAACTTGGTACGGAAACTGCAATATATGCCCTCGTCGGGTTCTAGACCTCAACTTTCGTATGTTGGCCCCTACTACCTAGTTGCTTGATTGGTATACTAAAGGCAACTCCTATCCGTCGATAGAGAGTAACTTTCACCTCTCGGCTACTACTTGGTTTCACCTCTCGGATCACAAATCCTACCTCATGTACTTAAGTTGGTTGAGAGACGTTAAAGGGTTCTAATGCCTTCTAGATGTGATCATTCATCTAGTAGCAAACCAATATAAGTCAAACACTACAATTTAAGCAATTAAAATACTACACAATCAATCAAACACAAATTTCAATACAAAGATTCAATAACTAGCATGCAAAACAAAACATTCGATTACATCAAAACCCTAGAAACAAAGTAAATTACTCACTCATGGTTCTAAAACAGCAAATACAAATAAAGATAGAGTTGATCATGACAAAACCCAAAAAGCTAAGAAGATCAATCGAAAACTCGCGTCTTTCGCTTCTCAAAATCGCCTCCAAGGTTAGCCGCCAAAGATGAACCCTAGAACTTGCTCTCCTGTTCCAGAATTACCTTCTCTGGAGAGAAATCCCGATTATATGCTCATTTGGTCGACCTTCCATCAATAGCCTTCTTTCCAGAAATCTGGATCTGTTTACGGATTTGCTTGACACGGGCCGTGTCGATTTTGTCCGGCCCGTGTTGACTTGTGTCCCTGCAATGGTCGAGTCAGCAGTTGCATGTGGTCGGATCAGCGGTCGAGTCGAGGTTGACACGGCCCGTGTGGAATGTGACACGGACCGTGTGGACACTTCTTGATTCCAGATTTTCTCCTCGATTTCGCCCGAATCCTGCAAAATAAGAATAAACTTGCAGCAGTACCACATTCTAAAGATATTCAATGAAATACAACTGATTTAATAGATTTAAACACAGGTTTGGTACAGAAATTGGTCGGAATTATAGATAAGTTTGCGAGATATCACTATGCAGCATACAAGTACTGTCACTAGATGATAAGAGAAAATTGTGGTTGCCCTAATACCATACTCCAATTGAAGGTGCTTGAATGACTCTAGTATTGTAGCCAAATGGGAAGAGAGGAGGGTAGTTGCAACCCAAAAACAACTCCCCAATTGAAGATCATTGCAGCACACTAGAAGTCTCTCCACATGTTAAGAGAAGAGGGTAGTTGCAACCATAATACAACATACCGATTGAAGATCTTTGCAGCACACTAGAAGTGTCTCCAGATAGCAACAGAAGAGGGTAGTTACCACACTAATACTACACTCCAATTGAAAGTATTTGTAGCACACTAGTAGTGTCTCTAGATGACAAGAGAAGTGGGTAGTAGCAAAGCTAATATAACTCTCCAATTGAAGTTCTCTACTGTACTCTAGTAATGTCCACAAACGGTGAGAGAGGAGTGTAGTTGCAACCCAAATATAACACTCCCATTGAAGGTCTTTGTTGCAGTCTAGTGGTGTCACCAAATGTTAACATAGGAGGATAGTTGCAACCCTAATACAACAATCCATTTGAACACCTTTTCAGCACATTATAAGTGCCTCCAGATGTCAACAAAAGAGGATAGTTGCAACCCCTAATATGACACTCCAATTGAAGATATTTGCAGCACTCCAATTGGCAAGAGAAAATGGTGGTTCTAACCCTAATACAGCACTACAATTGAAGGTATTTCAAGCACTCTAGTGTAGTCTCCAACCGAGAAGAGAGGAGGGTAGTTGCAACCAAATATAACACTCCAATTGAAGGTCTATGTAGCACTCTAGTAGTGTCTCCAAATGTTAACAAAAGAGGGTACTTGCAACCCTAATACAACACCCCAATTGAAGATCTTTGCAGCACGCTAGAAGTGTCTCCTAATACAACACCCCAATTGAAGATCTTTGCAGCACGCTAGAAGTGTCTCCAGATGTCAACAAAAGAGGATAGTTGCAACCCCTAATACGACACTCCAATTGAAGATATTTGCAGCACTCCAATTGGCAAGAGAAAATGGTGGTTCCAACCCTAATACAACACTCCAATTGAAGGTATTTACTGTACTCTAGTAATGTCCACAAACGGTGAGAGAGGAGGGTAGTTGCAACCCAAATATAACACTGCAATTGATGGTCTTTGTCGCACTCTAGTGGTGTCTCCAAATGTTAATAGAAGAGGGTTGTAGCAACCCTAATACAACAACCCAATTGAACACCTTTGCAGCACATTATAAGTGTCTCCATATGTCAACAGAAGAGGATAGTTGCAACCCCTAATACGACACTCCAATTGAAGATATTTGCAGCACTCCAATTGGCAAGAGAAAATGGTGGTTCTAACCCTAATACAACACTCCAATTGTAGGTGTTTCATGCACTCTAGTATAGACTCCAAACGGGAAGAGAGGAGGGTAGTTGCAACCAAATATAATACTCCAATTGAAGGTCTTTGTAGCACTCTAGTAGTGTCTCCAAACGTTAACAAAAGAGGGCTACGTGCAACCCTAATACACACCCCAATTGAAGATCTTTGCAGCACACTAGAAGTGTCTCCAGATGGCAACATAAGAGGATAGTTGCAACTCTAATACAACATTCCAATTGAAGGTCTTTGCAGCACACAAGTAGAGTCTCTAGATGGCAAGAGAACATGGTGGTTGTAGCCCTAATACGACACTCCAATTGAAGGTGTTTGAAGCACTCTTGTATTGTCTCTAAACGGTAAGAGAGGAGGGTAGTTGGAACCCAAATATAACACTTCAATTGAAGGTCCTTGTTGCACTCTAGTAGTGTCTCCAAATGTTAACAAAGAGGGTAGTTGCAACCCTAATACAACAACCCAATTGAACACCTTTGCAGCACACTATAAGTGTCTCCAGATGTCAACAAAAGAGGACAGTTGCAACCCTAATACAACACTCCAATTGAAGATATTTGCAGTACACCAGTAGTGTCTCTAGATGGCAAAAGAAAATGGTGGTTGTAACCCTAATACAACACATCAATTGAAGGTCTTTGTAGCACTCCAGTAGTGTCCCCAAATGTTAACAGAAGAGGGGAGTTGCAACCCAAATACAACACCCCAATTGAAGATCTTTGCAGCACACTATAAGTGTCTCCAGATGGCAACATAAGAGAATAGTTGAAACCCTAATACAGCATTCCAATTGAAGGTCTTTGCAGCACACTAGTAGTGTCTCTATATGGAAAGAGAAGTGGGTAGTAGCAAAGCTAATATAACTCTCCAATTGAAGTTCTTTACTGTACTCTAGTAATGTCTCCAAACGGTAAGAGAGGAGGGTAGTTGCAACCCAAATATAACACTCCAACTGAAGGTCTTTGTTGCACTCTAGTAGTGTCAACAATGTTAACAGAAGAGGGTACTCGCAACCCTAATACCACACCCCAATTGAAGATCTTTGTAGCACACGAGACGTGTCTCCATATGGCAACAGAAGCGGGTAGTTACCACCCTAATACAATACCCAAATTGAAGGTCTTTGTAGCACACTAGTAGTGTCTCTAGATGGCAAGAGAAAATGGTGCTTGTAACCCTAATACAACCATCCAATTGAAGGTGTTTCAAGCACTCTTGTATATTCTCCACACGGGAGGAGAGGTGGGTAGTTGCAACCAAATAGAACACTCCAATTGAAGGTCTTTGTAGCACTCAAGTAGTGTCTCCAAATGTTAACAAAAGAGCGTACTTGCAACCCTAATACAACATTCCAATTGAAGGTCTTTGCAGCACACTAGTAGTGTCTCTAGATGACAAGAGAAAATGGTGGTTGTAAACCTAATACGACACTTCAATTTGAAGGTCTTTGTAGCACTCTAGTAGTGTTTCCAAATGGAAACAGAAGAGGGTAGTAGCAACCCTAATACAACACCTCAATTGAAGATATTTGCAGGACACTATAAGTGTCTCTAGATGGCAACATTAGAGGGTAGTTACCAACCTAACACAACACCCCAATTGAAGGTCTATGTAGCACACTAGTACTCTAGTAATGTCTCTAGATGGCAAGTGAAGTGGGTAGTACCAAAGCAAATATAACTCTCCAATTGAAGGTCTTTGTTGCACTGTAGTAGTGTCTCCAAATGTAAACATAAGAGGGTACTTGCAACTCTAATACAACACCCCAATTGAAGATCGTTGCAACACACCAGAATTGTCTCCAGATGGCAACAAAAGAGGATAGTTGCAACCCTTATACAACACTCCAATTGGAGGTCTATGCAGCACACTACTAGTGTCTCTATATGATAAGAGAAAATTTGGGTTGCCCTAATACCACACTTCAATTGAAGGTGTTTGAAGCACTCTAGTATTGTCTCCAAACTGAAAGAGAGGAGGTTAGTTGCAACCCGAATATAACACTCCAATTCAAGGTCTTTGTAGCACTCTATTAGTGTCTCCAAATGTTAACAGAAGAGGGTAGTTGCAACCCTAATACAACACCCCAATTGAAAATCTTTGCAGCACACTAGAAGTGTCTTCAGATGGAAACAGAAGAGGGTAGTTACCACACTAATACAACACTCCAATTGAAGGCCTTTGTAGCACACAAGTAGTGTCCCTAGATGACAAGAGAAGTGGGTAGTAGCAAAGCTAATATAACTCTCCAATTGAAGGTCTTTACTGTATTCTAGTAATGTCTCCAAACGGTGAGAGATGAGGGTAGTTGCAACCCAAATATGACACTCCAATTGAAGGTCTTTGTTGCACTCTAGAAGTGTCTCCAGATGTCAACAGAAGAGGGTACTTGCAACCCAAATACAACACCCCAATTGAATATCTTTGTAGCACACGAGAAGTGTCTCCAGATGTCAACAGAAGAGGGTAGTTACCACCCTAATGCAACATCCCAATTGAATGTCTTTGTAGCACACTAGTTGTGTCTCTAGATTGCAAGAGAAAATGTTGATTGTAAGGTGTTTCAAGCACTCTAGTATAGTCTCCAAACGGGAAGAGAGGAGGATAGTGGCAACCAAATATAACAATCCAATTGAAGGTCTTTGTAGCACTCTAGTAGTGTCTCCAAATGTTAACAGAAGAGGGTACTTGCAACCCTAATACAACAGCCCAATTGAAGATCTTTGTAGCACACGTGAAGTGTCTCCAGATGGCAACAGAAGAGTGTAGTTACCACCCTAATACAACACCCCAATTGAAGGTCTTTGTAGCACACTTTGTGAAGATATCTGATCAGAGTCAAAATAATGATGATTTACGTAGGGTTTTGGCTTAGGTTTTGCATATTTTCTCACACTTATGTTTAATTAATTAGAGAAAAAGGCTATTGTCACCCTTCTTTATGTTTTATTGCAGAAAACAGGTTTTGGGACTACTTTACACCAAATAGAGCTAGAATCGGATCAATTGGATCAGCGATGCTTATCGACGAAGTCTCTGTTACGGTCCGTATTGCCTAATACGGACCAGGCCTAGGACAGACTAGAAGATAGCCCTGGAAGCATTAAACCCTAACCGTCAAGGTCCTAATACGGACCGTATCACCTGATACGGTCCGTAACGAAGGCGTCTCTTGGGGAATAACTGCCGACAGCTGTTTCCAGATCAGTTTCTTAGCCCCTACTCAATCTCCAGACGTCCCTCCACTTCTATATAAGGCCCCTGGGCAGAAGAATAACTTATCTTTGTAATTAGGGTTAGATTTGATTAAAGTAAGAAGAGAGTGCTTGTAACAATGCCGTTCTGCGGCTAAGTTCCTTTTCTTAGAGCTAGGCAGTAAACCTTGTTACTCTTTATGTTTTGATATATATATTTCTGTTGATTATGGTTTCTTGTTGTTGAATCTAAATGCTTTTGTGATTTACTATCTCTTCATCTAACTTCAATGATCTAGTTTGAGTCCGTTAGGGTAGTGACAGTACTTTAATGGTAAGAGAAACTATTTGTATGAATTAGCCTCGTTGAGATCTATTAGGTTTATGTGAAGAAAACCTTAGCGGGAAAACCATAAACCAGACCAACAAAACGCGTACCAAATTCCATCACTTGCGTAAGAAAATCGTAGTGATCTGTGTAGTAATTTGGAGTTTTTAGAGATCAGTCATTTGAGTATGGAAACTCGCAGTGTCCTATGTAGAATCTCGATGAAAGATCTGTCATTCTTGCGTAACATAAATCGCAGTGACCTATGTGGTGTCTTTCATAAAATAACAACAGGAAATCAGACGTAACAGGAATATATTGTCAAGGCGGATTGAGTGGCAATGGTGTGCCGAAATCCTAGGAATTCTCATCTCTATCTTTATTTTGATTACTTTTAATTGCTTCCTAATTTACATTGATCACAACAACATCTCTCAATTTTCAGATTTCGTCTAGCCTTTCGAAAGATTGTGATTCGATCGCTCAAAGCACTAAACCAATATTCCCTGTGGATCGACCTCGAATATACTACTCGATAGGATTGTGCGCTTGCAGTCCTGAACCGATAGCATTTTCGAGTTTATAAATATTAAAAGAAACATTTCTCTCTTTTGAGTGATCAAGCTTTTTGGCGCCGTTGCCGGGGAATAACGGTTCATTGTGCAAGGTCCAATTAACTAGAAACGCCTAGATTTCTTTTTATTTTCTGCATTTTTATTTTTCTTTTATTTTCAATTTCGTTTTTATTTTTATTTTTCCTTTTATTTTCAGTTTTTAGTTTAATTTTTTTCTTTTTTTTTCTTTTTAGGACACTGCACGCTGGCCGAATCATTCGTACGAAGATCCGAGAGGATAGCTAGTAGGAGAGGACAATTCGCTTCCACATCACCGATAAGAACCAATCATAGTTCTTCATCGAGTAATTCTGAAAGCGAAGAAGACTCAGATTCGATCAACATGAATATCCCACCGAACGAACCGATCAACAATGAAAGACAAAACAATGGTGATAATGAAGTTCACGATGCAGCAAGACTCAAACTTCTACGAGACTATTGCGTACCGCGCGCGAATGATCCTAATTCTAGCATAAACCCGCCAACTGTCACGAACCTGTAATTTTGAGATCAAACCTGCTCTCATAAATATGGTTTCGCAACAGCAATTTGGAGGATTTCCAAATGAAGATCCACATCTTCACTTGTCAATTTTCCTAGGGATATGCGAGACGATAAAGATCAACGGAGTTACCAATGAAGCAATCAGGCTAAGGCTATTTCAATTCTCATTAAAAGATAAAGAAAGAGCATGGTTGTTTTCCTTACCGGCCAATTCCATTCAAACTTGGGACCAATTGTTTAATGTGTTTATTGCAAAATATTTTCCTCCATCCAAAACTTCAAGGTTTAAAAATGCAATTACTAATTTTGAACAAAGGGATGGTGAAATATTGTGTGAGGCATGTGATAGATATAAGGATACGTTAAGGTGTTGTCCACATCATGGTCTAGAAAGATGGCCGATTGTCCAAACTTTTTATAATTGTCTAAACCCTACCGATAGGTTGTCTATTGATGCTTCCGCAGGAGGAGCAATCATGAACAAGGAACCTAACGAGGCTTACAACCTAATTGAAGAGATTGCAATCAACCAACACTACTGGATCCCTGAGCGAAAGAAGCCAACTCCAACACCTGGCATGCATCGAGTAGATGATATATCCATGCTGAGCGCAAAGATCGATGCTTTGCAAATGACACTCAACAAGCAAACCAAGCAGCGAACGGTAGCAGCAGTCAATGCCGCAACAGCATGTGGCTATTGTGGAGGAGCGCATGAGATGACCGAATGTATGAATGTGACGGAAACTGAGGAAGAAATAGAGCAAGCAAACGCAATCGACAACAGCTTTCGACCTCAGCCCGCCTACAATACATACCATCCAAACAACCGAAACCATTCAAATCTCTCATACGCAAATAACCAAAGGCCTGTTGTACCTCAACAGAACTATCAACCGCAACCCAATTATCAACCGAGATACAACAATCCCCAACCGAATTACCAACCAAGGCAGTACAATCAACCACAGCAACCTGACATCACATCTTTAATGGAGAGATTCCTAGAGAAGCAAGATAAGGCTAACGCCGAAATCGCGCAAAAGATCGAATCCTTAACAAACCGCAACAAAGACTTAGAAGACAATGTCTCTAAGATGGCAAAAGAACTCTCGAGTATCACACGTGGAAAAGGCAAATTTTCGGGCCAACCGAAAGAAAACCCGAGAGAGACTTGCAAATGCATAACATTAAGGAGCGGTACAGCTTATAAGGGACCTCCCATGCCCGATCCAATTTCTGATGAGATGCATGCAGAACCATCACATTCCGAAGAATACGAGCCGCAACCTCCGGAGCCGCCCGTATTCGAATTGCAAACAGACCTTATTGAGGAGCAGAATGACACCGTAGGTGGAGACGAGCGACAATCCGAACCTGAATACATTTCACCACCACCCTACAAGCCACCTCTGCCATTCCCTCCAAGGCCTGCCAAACACAAGATGGAGCAGCAATTCGCGAAATTCATGGAGACACTCAAGCAATTACAAGTCACAATCCCCTTCACTGAAGCAATTGCAAGTATACCCTCGTATGCTAAATTTCTGAAGTAGATTCTTTCAAACCGAAGTAGACTCCAAGAATTCTCAACAGTTCCGCTCAATCTGGAATGTAGTGCGCTCGTGCAAAGCAAATTACCGACAAAGTTGAAAGATCCGGGAAGCTTCTCGATACCATGCACCATTGGCACAACCGATTTTAAGAGAGCTTTATGTGATCTGGGAGCAAGTGTGAGTTTAATGCCTAAGGTACTATTTGATAAATTGGAATGTGGAGACCTATCACCAACACGGATCTCATTGCAACTAGCTGACCGATCAATTCGATATCCTGAAGGAATGTTGCTTGATATCCCAATCAAAGTTGGAAAATTCTGGATACCAGTAGATTTTGTGGTAGTTGATATGGAAGAAGATGAGCAGATTCCGATCATCCTTGGAAGGCCATTCCTCGCCACATGTGGGGCAATGATTGATGTTAGGAATGGAAAGATTTCACTCAATGTTGGCGAGAACAAGATGATCTTCAACATGACTAAAGTCCCACCTGACATAAATCTTGTCTACAATTTGGAAACGACGGATGAGTATGGCAATGATGAATTGCGAATGGATGAATTTGAAGACATCGGAGAAATGATGCTCGAAACAGAAGTGGAAAGATTGCTCATCGTACAAGATGACGGTCAGATCCATCCAACCTCCGTGACAACACAAACTGATGATCTGAACAAGAGTCCTAATAACGCAAACAACATGAATTATTCTCTCTTAGCCCTTGCATTAATCAAAAACCTACGCGAAGAACTCGATGCAATTTCTCAAAGACTGGACTGAGGTTGAAGTAGTACTCGGTGTGAGTCTGGCGTTCGACCCCGGATCTCAAACACCAACCGACTTCTTCGTGAAGGGCGATGATGATGAGACCACAGAAGACATTGAAGGCAAACCACCCGACAAGCAACCTACTTGCATTGACGGGAGGACATCTGGAAGAAACTGACGCGACACAAAGTCAAGCTAACGACTTTAAACAAGCGCTTCTTGGGAGGCAACCCAAGGCCACTTTTATATTTTCGTATAAATTTTTATTTTTAGATTGTTTAGGACTTTAACTGGGGAACGAATCACAATCCACTCATTTTTCATGACCAGGTGAACATGCTAGAGGAAGGGCTCGGTTAAAAACTTTGGAAAAGTCAAGAAAATATTCTCTGTTACTGACCATATTAGCCAATACGGGTGACGACAGTGAATACGGAGCAGGGAGTTGGAAGAAAAAGAATAGCAAATACGGCTCGTATCAGCCAATACAGACCGTATTCAGAGGAAGGATTTAAGAACAGTTATCAGGGTCAAAATTTCTGACCGGATACGGACCGTATCAGCCAATACAGTCCGTAATCAAAGCCGATGTGTGAAATTAAAACCCGTTAACAAAGAGGTGCGAAGTTGGGTAACCGTTCAAAATAGAAATTTTCCTATTTTTGAACCCTCTCTCGTTTCTCCTCTCCTCTTCTCTTCCCCTCTCTATTTCTCTTCCTCCTTTCTCTTCACCTCCTCTTTCTTGCAAAAAAATCCGAGCACGCCCTCGCATACGCCACCGGTAGCCAAGGAAGACCACCTTCACTCACACCGATCCCCAACACCGGTAGCCAAGGAAGACCCGTACCCATTCGTGAGCATCGTCGACCTTCGCCATTTCAGTTTTTCCCCTTTTCCTCTTTAATTTTCAATTTTAATTTTAGTTTCTTAAATTAGCCTTCTATCCTTCTTCGCAATTTAGTTTTAGAGTTTGTTTTCTTTTCTAGATTTAGTTAAAATACAAAAATCACAAAAAATACAAAAAAATTAGGGTTTTTCCAGTTTTTACCAGAACCAGTACTAGTATAATACGGTCCGTATTCAGTCCTGCACTTGGCCAAAATTCTACCATCACAGGGGTCAGTAATCAGTCCGTATTGACCCAATACGGTCCGTAACAGTGACTTGTAAACTCTCAAAATGACCCCAAAAACACGAGGTCTTGTCAAAGCTTTGACAGGTAGAGGCAAGAAGAAGAGGGGGGAGTCTTCTTCTCAAAACCCACCACCTGAATCACCTGAACAAAGCCCCGAACGGGAAGAATTGCCGGAGTCTCGTCCACAAGACGAACCACAACCAATGGATGGGCAAGAACATAACCCCCTGGACATAAAATTTTCGAAGATAACACACGCCAATGTCTTCGAAAAATTAGAACACAACAAAATCATCAACCACAAGGCTATCCATATCGAAACCCTTGAAGAGCTCGGCCTCCTCGCCCAATTCAAAACCCTAGCCAAAAGGGTTCACATCTGGGACTTTCTCAACAAGCTGGTGGATGTCCCGGTCTATGACTGACCTCACCCGCGAGTTCATTGCCACCTTCTCCTCTGAAAATGACATTATTAAATTTCAGCTGATGAATAGAGAGCAAGAGGTGTCAATGCGTGACTTCTGCGACATTTTTAGATTTAAAAACGAAGGCACGCAAGCACACAATGACGAGCGGAATTTTTGGAAGCTGATCACCAATGACCGCATCAATGACCCAAGAGTTGCCAGCCACATTGTCCATCCGGTGCTCCGTTACATGCAGGCCGCTCTCAGCAACTCTCTCTTTGCTCGAGGCGAGACCTGCTGTGAAAGTCACATTTCCCGAGCTTTACATCCTCAAATGTATGCTCATTACGCCGGAAGAGCCTTCGCACATCTGCCACTTTCTCTGCAACCACATCCACTCGATTGGCCAAAACAAAAGAGGCAGAGGAAACATCTCCATCGGTGCCATCGCAACAATCCTCGCTCGCCAACTCAGAATCGAGGTAGATTTCTTAAAAGAAGGCACCGGCATGAGATTCTTAGATATTGAGTGCCTCACCGCAATGAGGATGATCAGCGGCAGACCTCTCGAGCCATACTTATACAACATCGAAAGAAGGAGGTTTCAAATGCCTTGCAAACCACTACCTCTCAAAAACCAGCAAAGGTGGAGGCAAGTGGCCCCTATCGGTAGACAGGCCGCTCAGGAAAGCGATGATGAGGTCGATTTCGAGGCCCTAGAGGTCGAAGCTGAAGAAGAGGATAGGGCCGAAACCGCAGCAGCCGCCGCATACATGTAGGAAATGGTGGCAAATGAGCAAAGGGCTCGGCAAGAGGCCCTCGCAGCAGAAGCAGCGCGACAAGGGGCGGGACCATCTGATGCCCCTCAGAGTGGATACAACCGAGTTCTCCAAGCCGTCCAAAGGGTCAACGCGAACATGGAGAGTTTCTCCATCGACACTAGGACCACTTATGCCCTACTTGACCAGCAGTATGTAATGGCACGTCACTCTGTAGGCCAGGTTCGTCAGGGCATGGATGAGCTGCGAGGGTATGTTGCCAACAACAGGCGGGAGGAACAGCAGGCCCGCTACATGTCACAGCAGTACTACCAGCATGACCTCACCACTGGTTTGCCGTACCAGCCACCACCATTCGGACTCTTCGACCTGTCATTCTACGAGGAGATCCAGCGACCACCACCACCTCCACCACCTCAGGATTGAGGTGCAGTGAGTTGTATATTTCCCCGGTCTTTTTACTTTATTACTTCCTTTATTTCTATCTCTCGAGCATTGGGGACAATGCTCAATTTTATTTCGGGGGGTAGGAAGGTAAAATTGACCATGTATCTTTAAAAATTTTGCATTTTAAATTCTAAGGTGCTAGTAGTTTTACTCAATTTTTGACTAGGGTTGGAGGCTTTACCGAAAATCCTAGGATGATTAGATTGAGCTTTTTAGCTTGCTTGCATTTTTATTTTTCCTTAGGAGCAGGATAATCAAATAGGAATTGCTTTAAAATTGAATTAGGGTAAGGTTTAGACAATTGGCCATGATAAAAAAAATTCAAAATTTTAAAATAATTAGTGATCTCAAAATGAACAATGAATTGCTAACCATGAGTGTTGACCAAAATCGCAAACCTTAAATTTTTATTTATTGAGTAATTTATTTTTGCAAAGTCTTTTAAGTTTGATAGTGTTTTAGAATACCCATTTATTATAGATAGACCCCTAGCGAAATTATGTAATAATTCCTTGTATGAATGAATACTTGGAATTGTGTGTAATCATGGTGCTTGTGACACAAAAATATTTTATTTTTCAGAAAAATACAAAAATACAAAAAAATCAGAAATGAGAAAAATCCAAAAAAATAGAAAAATTCAGAAAAAGAAAAAAATAGAATAAAAGATGGAGAATAAAAAGAGTACGGGTGCCTACGCAAGACTGGTTACCAATAGGCTCGACAAAACCTCCCAAATTTTAAATTGTGTACATATTTAATTTTTCAAAGATAGTCACAAGTACCAACACACTTAGTTGTCATACTTTGCTCCAATCAATTGGGAAGAAAAATCAAAATTTATATCATTAGAATTCCTATTGATTGGAAGAGATCCATTTATAATCGAAGGGAAAATTTGTACTCTCAAATTTAAGGATATTTGTGAAGTAAATTGTTCGATGATAATTTTCTAGGGTATGCATAATGAGGTCAATCATGGGGTGAATAAATTGTTCAAGGGAGAGGTCATGAATATTTTGGAGTTCTAAATTTTTATTGTCATGTCAATTGTACCAAACCCGAGTTCTAATTTAATTTTAAACGAGTCCTTGAGATTGTATGGTTTAACCTAGACCGGACCTTTGACCAGCTGGGATGTCGTTATTTGAGGACAAGCAACAATTCAAGTTGGGAGGCATGATCAGAGTCAAAATAATGATGATTTACGTAGGGTTTTGGCTTAGGTTTTGCATATTTTCTCACACTTATGTTTAATTAATTAGATAAAAAGGCTACTGTCACCCTTCTTTATGTTTTATTGCAGAAAACAGGTTTTGGGACTATTTTACACCAAATAGAGCTAGAATTGGGTTAATTGGATCAGCGACGCTTATCGACAAAGTCTCTGTTACGGTCCGTATTGCTTAATACGGACCAGGCCTAGCACAGACCAGAAGATAGCACTGGAAGCATTAAACCCTGATACGGTCCGTAACCGAAGGCGCCTCTTGGGGAATAACTGCCGATAACTGTTTCCAGATCAGTTTCTAAGCCCCTACTCAACCTCCAGACGTCCCTCCACTCCTATATAAGGCCCCTAGGCAGAAGAAAAACTTATCTTTGTAATTAGGGTTAGATTTGATTAAAGTAAGAAGAGAGGAGTGCTTGTAACAATGCCGTTCTGCGGCTAAGTTCCTTTTCTTAGGGCTAGGCAGTAAACCTTGTTACTCTTGATGTTTTGATATATGTATTTCTGTTGATTATGGTTTCTTGTTGTTGAATCTAAATGCTTTTGTGATTTACTATCTCTTCATCTAACTTCAATGATCTAGTTTGAAGTCCGTTAGGGTAGTGACAGTACTTTAATGGTAAGAGAAACTATTTCTATGAATTAGTCTCGTTGAGATCTATTAGGTTTATGTGAAGAAAACCTTAGCGGGGAAACCATAAACCAGACCAACAAAATGCGTACCAAATTTCATCACTTGCGTAAGGAAAATCGCAGTGATCTGTGTAGTAATTTGGGGTTTTTAGAGATCAGCGTAAGGAAACTCGCAGTGTCCTATGTAGAATCTCGATGAAAGATCTGTCATTCTTGTGTAACATAAATCGCAGTGACCTATTTGGTGTCTTTCATAAAACAACAACATGAAATCAGACGCAACATGAATATATTGTCAAGGCGGATTGAGTGGCAATGGTGTGCCGAAACCCTAGGAATTCTCATCTCTATCTTTATTTTGATTACTTTTAATTGCTTTCTAATTTACATTGATCACAACAACATCTCTCAATTTTCAGATTTCGTCTAGCCTTTCGAAAGATTGTGATTCGATCGCTCAAAGCACTGAACCAATATTCCATGTGGATCGATCTCAAATATACTACTCGATAGGATTGTGCGCTTACAGTCCGAACCGATAGCATTTCAGAGTTTATAAATATTAAAAGAAACATTGCTCTCTTGAGTGATCAATATCGTCCCTATTCGTACGTAATTTAGCGTAATTTAGCGTATTTTAGCGTAATGTAATGTAATTTAGTGTAATTTAACTTAATATAGTGTAATTCAACATAGTTTCAAGTAATTTAGCGTATTTTAGTATAAATATGCTAATTATATATCAAAAGAAGTAATCTATCAAATAATTTAAACAAAAAAATTCAAATTTTCAGTGTTTTTCGCATTTTCAGTGAAGATATCGTCCCTTTCATATGTAATTTAGCGTAATTTACCATAATTTATCGAATTTTAGCATAATGTAATGTAATTTAGTGTAATTTAACTTAATATAGAGTAATTCAACATAACTTCAAGTAATATAGCTTATTTTTAGCATAAATATGCTAATTATATATCAAAAGAAGTAGTCTATCAAATAATTTTAACAAAAAATTCAAATTTTCAGTGTTATTCACTTTACAGTGAAGATATTGTCATTCTTCGTATGTAATTTAGCGTAATTTAGCGTAATATACCGTATTTTAGCGTAATGTAATGTAATTTACTGTAATTCAACTTAATATAGATTAATTCAACATAATTTCAAGTAATTTAGCGTATTTTAGCATAAATATTCGAATTATATATCGAAAGAAGTAATCTATCATATAATTCAAACAAAAAAATTCAAATTTTCAGTGTCTTTCGCCTTTTCAGTGAAGATATCGTCCCAATTCATTTGTAATTTAGGGTAATTTAGTGTATTTTAGAGTAATGAATGTAGTTTAGTGTAATTTAACTAAATATAGTGTAATATAACAAAATTTCAAGTAATTTAACGTATTTTAGTATAAATATGCTAATTATATATCAAAAGAAGTAATCTATCAAATAATTTAAACAAGAAAAATTCAAATTTTCAGTGTTTTTTGCCTTTTCACTGAAGATATTGTCCCTATTCATATGTAATTTAGCGTAATTTACCAAATTATATCGTAATGTAATGTTATTTACTGTAATTTCACTTAATATAGTGTAATTCAACATAATTTCAAGTAATTTAGCCTATTTTAGAATAAATATGCTAATTATATATCATAAGAAGTAATATATCAAATAATTGAAACAACAAAAATTAAAATTTTCAGTGTTTTTTTCTTTTTCAATGAAGATATCGTCCCTATTCATATGTAATTTAGCGTAATTTAGCGTATTTTAGAGTAACGAATGTAGTTAAGTGTAATTTAACTAAATATAGTGTAATTCAACATAATTTCAAGTAATTTAGCGTATTTTAGCATAAATATGCTAATTATATAACGAAAGAAGTAATCTATCGAATAATTTAACAAAAAAATTCAAATTTTCATTGTTTTTCGCCTTTTCAGTGAAAATATCGTACATATTCATATGTAATTTAGCGTAATTTAGCGTAATTTAACGTATTTTAGCATAATGTAATGGAATTTAGTGTAATTTAACTTAATATAGTGTAATTCAACCAAACTTCAAGTAATATAGCGTATTTTAGCATAAATATCCTAATTATATATCATAAGAAGTAGTCTATCAAATAATTTAACCAAAAAAATTCAAATTTTCAGTGTTTTTCACTTTTCAGTGAAGATATCGTCCCTCTTCGTACGTAATTTAGAGTAATTTTAAAGTAATATGCCGTATTTTAGCGTAATGTAATGTAATTTAACGTAATATAGTGTAATTCAACATAATTTCAAGTAATTTGGCATATTTTAACATAAATATGCAAATTATATATCGAAAGAAGTAATCTATCATATAATTCAAACAAAAAAATTCAAATTTTCAGTGTCTTTCGCATTTTGAGTGAAGATATCGTCCCTATTCATTTGTAATTTAGCGTAATTTACCGTATTTTAGAGTAATGAATGTTGTTTAGTGTAATTTAACTAAATATAGTGTAATTCAACATAATTTCAAGTAATTTAGCGTATTTTAGCATAACTATGTTAATTATATATCAAAAAATGTAATCTATCAAATAATTCAAACAAAAAAATTCAAAAATTCAAATTTTCAATGTTTTTTGCCTTTTCAGTGAAGATATCGTCTCTATTCATATGTAATTTACCGTAATTTACCGTAATTTAGCGTAATGTAATGTAATTTAGTGTAATTTAACTTAATATAGTGTAATCTAACAAAATTTCAAGTAATTTAACGTATTTTAGTATAAATATGCTAATTATATATCAAAAGAAGTAATCTATCAAATAATTTAAACAAGAAAATTTCAAATTTTCAGTGTTTTTTGCCTTTTCACTGAAGATATTGTCCCTATTCATATGTAATTAAGCGTAATATAGAGTAATTAGCGTAATTTACTGTATTTTAGAGTAATGTAATGTAATTTACTTCAATTTAACTTAATAGAGTGTACTTCAACATAGTTTCAAGTAATTTAGCGTATTTTACTATAAATATGGTAATTATATATCAAAAGAAGTAATCTATCAAATAATTTAAACAAAAAATTCAAATTTTCAGTACTTTTCTCCTTTTCTGTCACGTTAAGAAAATTTTATAATAAATTTCAATCATTTATTTATTTAGAATGTTTAAAACGGAATCGAAATTTGATCGACGAGCGAGGAATGAGAAATTAAAACACGTTAAATGGGTTTATATGGAATTTTAGAATTTTTCGGACCATTGATTCATCCTAGCACGGATCGCGAAGCACCCTCTTTGATAAACCCTCACCCCTCTCTCTTCTCCCTTGTGTGTGGTCGGCCAAAAAGAAAGGAAGAGAAAGAACGAGAGAAAGAGAGAGAGAGAAGAAAAGAGAGGGAGAGCTCCGAAATCCCGTCGGATTGCGCCACCGTCCGGGAAATCGAGGTTGAAACCGAGAAGGCAGCTGTAAATCTCTCCTAGCCATCCCGTCGGTAATTTCTCGAATCCACGGGTTGTTCGTTTTAAAACTGAGATTAGTGTTAGAATTGATTGAACTCTAACTCATTTGAGCTTCTTATCTCTCGTTTACCTATTTTCTACGTGATTTCGTCTTCCATTTTGGATTTCCCCATTCTAGGGTTTTGATGCCAAATCCCGAATTGAAACGCGACATTGATTGATTAGGTTAGTCCGACCAACTAGACTTGTTCTCGGTAGGGTTATCTCTTGATCGGGAAAGGTTAGAACATGTAATGGTTAAATCGAGGTTTCGACCAAATTAGGGTTACACCAACCGGCCAATCGAATTGATGCGTAAACCAGAATAGCGAACCAGTACAGGAATGAGACCTAATTGGGATGGTATACGTGGAATGTAGGTGTAGGCTCGGTTGAGCAAAGGTTTGCGGGACACTCCGAGACGCCTGATCTGTAGTCGCGCGGTACGTCTATTGCCAGCAGGTGCGGGATTCTTGGACTTGTTTGATAATTTATATTCATGAATTAAACTGCTTCCAATTGTCATGTTGAACTGCTTGATTGATTGCATAATCATATTGTTTGAATCATATGCATAACCGTATTAAATTAGAACTGATATGTACTGAAATCGCATTATTGCGGGCCGCAACAACTCCCATTACGGGCCGCCATCAACAGCGTAGCTCAAAACATGAACTGAAAAATTCTCTGACTGCTTGGCTGCGGGCCGCAATAACCTCATTGCGGGCCGCAATAAAGTCATTATGGGCCGCAATGAACATACCAGGAGAAATGCTCTCTGGCTGAAATTGGGGTGCTTGGTTGCGGGCCGCAACTACAGTCACTGCGGGCCGCAATGAGAGCCTGGAAAATGAAAATCAGAGTTGAAAACTTGTGGGTAGTTGAGTGCGAGCCGCAATAACCCCATTTTAGTCCGAAATGAATATCATAGTTGTATTTGCATGTTGAATGGTATATCGTTTGTTTGTGTTCTTTTGTTTTGAGAACTACGGTCGAAAGTCCCCAACAATTTATGACTATCTAGGATGGTCGGTAACGTTTCGAATCAACGCTGGGCGATGACTCGAAACCATGTGCGCATATGAGGATAATTAATCACTGCTGGGCAGTGATTGATTAAGATCAGTCAATGCTGGGCAATGACTGATCGTGACGGAGACTTTGGGTGACTGTGAGGAAACGATGAAATGGAGTCATATCCAGTCTGGGACAGGAATGACAGTTTGGTTTGACATGTTGCGAATGGATGATTCTGAGCTTATTGCATACGAATTTTTCTTTCTTTCTGATTATGAACCAGACCTTAGTTAATGGTTAAGCCAAAGCACTGCGGATGGGTGTCAGATAAAGGGTCCAGCTGGTGGGCCTTCTGTAGGTGTCAGTGACACTGCAGATGTGGGTTGGATAAAGGGTCCAGCTCGGTGGGACATCCGTAGGTGTTACCAGCTGTAATAAATTGAGTTAAGCCAAAAACGTGCGTGTTTGAGATTCATCTTGGAAATTCCGTAACTTGTATTTCATTTGGTAAATTGTTGTCGATCATATGTACTTGCTTTATTTATAAATATGCACATGTCTGAACTGCTTTTGTGTGGTTTCATTTCTGAATATAGATTTTGATTGCAAGTCCAATAATCTAAACTGTGGCAAATTTCGCACTGAGAATTCGTTCTCACCCCCACTCTTGGGTTATTTTACAGGATTTGAGGCGTCGGGTTCTGGAGAGGCACGCGAGTTGTAGACCCTTGGTAGTTACTTCTGTATGGCCTAATCTACCTTTTGTTGTATAGTTTAGGGTTAGGCCTGATGGTTAGTATCTGTATGAGATACTTTTATTGTATTATACTTTGACTAGACCGTGTACCCTTATATATGGATTGATATATATATATATATATATATATATATATATATATATGTATATATACATAGGGATGTGCTTGATAGTAGTTAATGATGCATATTTAGATTTAACGGGTAATAGCCTTGTAAACATACACGGTTTGTATGTTTACGGCAGGGAACTGTTACGAGCCGTGGCTGCGGGGTGTGACATTTTCAGTGAAGATATCGTCCCAATTCATATGTAATCTAGCATAATTTAGCGTAATTTACCGTATTTTTGCGTAATGTAATGTAATTTAGTGTCATTTAACTTAATATAGTGTAATTCAACATAATTTCAAGTAATTTAGCGTATTTTAGAATTAAAATGCTAATTATATATCGAAAGAAGTAATCTATCAAATAATTTAGCATAATTTACCGTATTTTAGCGTAATGTAATGTAATTTAGTGTGATTTAACTTAATATAGTGTAATTCAACATAATTTCAAGTAATTTAGCGTATTTTAACATAAATATGCTAATTATATATGAAAAGAAGTAATCTATCAAATAATTTAAACAAAAAGCGTAATTTAACGTATTGTAGCGTAATGTAATGTAATTTTGTGTAATTTCACTTAATATAGTGTAATTCAACATTATTTCAAGTAATTTAGCGTATTTTAGTATAAATATGCTAATTATATATCAAAAGATGTAATCTATCAAATAATTTAACCAAAACATTCAAATTTTCAATGTCTTTCGCCTTTAGAGTGAAGATATCATCCCTATTCATATGTAATTTAGCGCAATTTACCGTATTTTAGTACAATGTAATGTAATTAAGTGTAATTTAAATTAATATAGTATAATTCAACATAATTTCATGTAATTTAGCGTATTTTAGTATAAATATGCTAATTATATATCAAAAGAAGTAGTCTATCAAATAATTTAAACAAAAAAAGTTCAAATTTTCAGTGTTTTTCGCCTTTTCAGTGAAGATATCATCCTTATTCATATGTACTTTAGTGTAATTTACCATAATTTACTGTATTTTAGCGTAATTAATGTAATTTAGTGTAATCCAACTTAATGTTCTGTAATCCAACATAATTTCAAGTAATTTAGCGTATTTTAGAATAAATATGCTAATTATATATCAAAATAAGTAATCTATCATATAATTTAAACAAAAAAAACTCAAATTTTCTGTGTTTTTCGCCTTTTGAGTGAAGATATCGTCCCTATTCATAAGTATTTTATCGTATTTTAGCGTAATGTAATGTAATTTAGTGTAATTTAACTAAATAAAGTGTAATTCAACATAATTTCAAGTAATAAAGCGTATTTTAGCATAAATATGCTAATTATATATCAAAAGAAGTAATCTATCAAATAATTTAAACAAAAAAAATTCAAATTTTCAGTGTTTTTGCCTTTTCAGTGAAGATATCGTCCCTATCCGTATGTAATTTAGCGTAATTAACCGTATTTTAGCATAAAGTAATGAAATTTAGTGTAATTTAACTTAATATAGTGTAATTCAACATAATTTCACATTTTTTAGCGTATTTTAGTATAAATATGCTAATTATATATCAAAAGAAGTAATCTATTGTCACACCCCGAGACAACCCGCCACGTATTTATACGTAAGGCGTATACACATCACATACATTATCAATAACATCCACAAATGCCACATTAAATATTACAAACAATAGTCTTACAACAATAATCAAAGTGGTTCAACAGCGGTCACGACAGACATGGTTAGGAATACGGTAACAACCATGCCTGTTCAAGTGTACCAATTTAGTGGAAATTAAACAAAACAAAACAAAAGAAACATAAGTGGCATTGAATCATAAACATGGATCCTTCCGCTTGCTTTTACTCACGACCTTGTTCTGGCGTCTTTTCCTCATTACCTGGAACCCACATAACAGTGGAACGGGTGAGAGATTCGAACATTCTCTCAGTGCGGGATTCAGTTCCAGTCCCGAAATTTGTAAAATTAACTTAACTCTCAAAAGCATGAAAATGAAATAAATAATAAATGCTCATGTGTTTCTAATACCATATAATCCTACGATCATAAACACTTTTATTTTCTTCCAAGTTTTCCGTTAGTCCATTTATCTTGCCATTCCAATGGAAAGTCCAACCAACATTGGAATGCCGCCAACCCACTGGGAAGTCCAACCAACAATGGGAGGCTGCCAACTCACTGGGAAGTCCAACCAATAGTGAGAGGTTGTCTCACTAGTCGGGGAGTCCACCCTACGCTAGGTCTTGACCCGTGACGGGAAGTCCAACCAACGCCGCGTTAACGAGGGGTCCAGTCGAACACCGGACCCAATGTATACATTCTGATATGCGAACATATCAGCCCCTGTTCACTTTACTTATCCGTTCACATCACATATATTAACTCAATACAACACAGTCCTATAAGTCCGTTGGTCAAACGAATAATCCGATCCTAATATTTTCTAACAAAGTCAAACGGTTGTTCGAATTCAACATGCATAATTCAACTATATAAAAATAAATGCACACAAAACGATAAGTAATAATTTTACAAAGTCCAGGAAACCCGCACCTGTGATCGTAGGTTGATTAACAATAGTGTCCGTGTACTCTACTTTCTCGCCACGTGAACCTAAACCATGTACACATTGTTTCTAAAATTAATAAATACTATAACACTTTCTTCCAAAATCATTATGTCTAAAGTGGTTATCTCTTAGATAGATCATTGATTAAAATGTTTAACATCAACTATTATTATTAACACTTACTAGTATATTCCAGATTTATATATATCAGTAAATAAAATCAACCAGATAAATATTAATGATCCCAAAGTATTTTCTATATTAATATATATACTTGAATAAAATTTCAGAATTTAATATAATTATTTATAATTAATATATATTCAATTATATGATCTCAAATAAATACCAAACTCGATAAAGTAAAGTTTTCAGATTTTAAATATAATTATTACAGAAATTCTTAATAATAAATAAATTTCAGATTACAGTATAATTAAAGAATGCTTACTAATAACATTAAATTTCAGATTATAATACGACTAAAGAAATTCTTACCAATAATCTAAGTTTTCATATTTTAATTAAAAGAAATACATATTCATGAATCTATACAGTTTAAGAACGAAATTGATTCTAACCAAAAAGATCTAATAATCATCTTCTAATCTATTCAACTTATGCAACAAAATAATAGAAATTTTATAGTACCTTAATGAAGAATTTTCAAAAGAAAAGAGGAGAATTTGGGGAACGTCGATGGTGGCTGTGAAGAAATGAGAAGAGAGAGTGTAGTGCGGCAGGAATTGAAAAGGTCTCTTTGATTGTTATCATGGTTTCATTGTTTAATATATTTTCAATTAAACTATGGAGAAGTGGAAGGGTTTCAGACAAAACAAAATTTCAGAAAATGATTTACGGTATTTAATAAGCAGAGGGGATCGTGGGTTCAATTAATGGGGCGGCATTTAAAACGTTTGGGCATTGGTTTTTGAAAAGGGAGACGCGTACTGTACAGGACTCAAATTGAAAGGGGGCGGTTTCAAAACAGAGAGTTACGGTTTTGGAGAAGGATGAAAAATAATTATGGGCTTCTATATTTGAATTGGGTTGAGGCCTCTTTTGGTATGGAAATCAATTTCATTTATATCATGGCCCACTAACTAAGTTAATTAAAAACTGAAATTTAAATTGGATCGTTTAATTTCTCACGTTTATTCTCTCAATCTACGTGGCGTTACATCTATCAAATATTTTAAACAAAAAAATGCAAATTTTCATTGTTTTTGCCTTTTCAGTGAAGATATCGTCCCTATTCATATGTAATTTAGCGTAATTTACCGTAATTTACCATCTTTTAGAGTAATGTAATGTAATTTAGTATAATTAAACTTAATATAGTGTAATTCAACATAATTTCAAGTAATTGAGCGTATTTTAGTATAAATATGCTAATTATATATCAAAAGAAGTAATCTATCAAATAATTTACGCAAAAAAATTCAAATTTTCAGTGTTTTTCGCCTTTTCAGTGAAGATATCGTCCCTTTCATATGTAATTTAGCGTAATTTAGCGTAATTTATCATATTTTAGCGTAATGTAATGGAATTTAGTGTAATTTAACTTAATATAGTGTAATTCAACATAACTTCAAGTAATATAGCGTATTTTAGCATAAATATGCTCATTATATATCAAAAGAAGTAGTCTATCAAATAATTTAAACAAAAAAAATTCAAATTTTCAGTGTTTTTCACTTTTCAGTGAAGATATCGTCCCTCTTCGTTTGTAATTTAGCGTAATTTAGCTTAATATACCGTATTTTAGCGTAATGTAATGTAATTTACTGTAATTTAACTTAATATAGTGTAATTCAACATAATTTCAAGTAATTTAGCATATTTTAGCATAAATATGCTAATTATATATCATAAGAAGTAATCTATCAAATAATTTAAACAAGAAAAATTCAAATTTTCAGTGTTTTTTGCCTTTTCAGTGAAGATATCGTCCCTATTCATATGTAATTTAGCGTAATTTACCGTATTTTAGAGTAATGAATGTAGTTTAGGGTAATTTAACT
>JAJGRW010004872.1:0-19374 GCA_025461045.1 Carex parvula | reverse complement strand
TAAATAACTTTTTCTATTATATTTGTTAGTGGTAATTTTAACCACTAATTATAAAAAAAAAAAATCTGAGTATATAGATAAATAAAAATTACCATTAATCCAATGCTTCGGAGGCCGAAAATGATAACCGTCGGAGACAATAACTTTAGAATCTGGAACCGATGATGTTTGCAGATTTTGGTACACAACATGAGATCCTTGTACCAGTGAAGCTTGTAAAAATATGAATGCCACCACCCATGTCACACATACAGCTCTAAGAACAAAACCCATTTTCATGAATTCTGTGCAGGATATGGGTGGAGAGAGAGAGGAGAGACAGAGATATATAGAATGTGTGAGAGTGATTGAGAGGTTTTTTGTACTGTTGAATTGTGACTGTGAGGATTTCGGTTGGAGGGTCTATATATAATTTTGTTGTTTTTGTTTTTAACTTTTTAATAATTTCAGTCGGCAACAATTGCCAAGTTTATAATTTAAAAAAAAAAATGTGCCAAGTTAACAAAAAGTGAGAAAGAAAATCTAGAGAGAATTTGTAATTAAGATGTCTAGGAAGCAAAGTAAATCTTTTTAGGGTTGAATTGGCAGGAGGGATTGCAACTATATCCTTTTGGTTTGTTTATATATCAGATATACTTTCTGTAATTAGAGTTTAAAAAAAATGCTTATTGTTGGAAAATAATTAAATAAAGTAGAGGCTGTTTAAAATAGGTAAATATATCCCTGATTTTAATTTGTTCTTATCCAAAAGAATTATAATTAGATATAGTGCACGTTACTAATCAAATAACATCAGTAGCCTATAATTATCTTGCATAATGTAGATGATCCCAATGAACATGTTATTCTTACAACCCCCTATTATAAGACATCGGAATTTTACAAAAGTTTTTTAAAGTAAAATTACATAGTAAATAAAGAAAAAGAAAAATTACTTGTGTACTATGTTATATCTATCTTTGGCATTTTATTATAATTGAAACAGCATGTCAATTTTTGCATTACTTCTCTTGCAACCATCTAAGCCGTTTTACAAATCAATATTCCAAAAGATTTGAACATTAATATCAAAATAGATTCAGTAAGTAACCATCTTCGATGGAGCTACGGTATAGGTTGGGGAACCAAGAAGACAAATATAACAAAATAGAAATAATATAAAACTTTTCTCAAAAGAAATAATTAGTGTTAGAATTAATAATTATCAATTAGATTCAACACAACACTAATAATACAAGTTCCAAGAAAAATAAATCAGTTAATGAATCTATTAGTTTGCCAAAATGATATTTGTTGTAATTAAAATGGCAGTAGAAATGATTACTGAATGCAAAAGTACAAAATTTTTAGCTAATCGACAATAAGTAATAAAAACAAAATTCTAAAAAGAGTAGTTCTACAAACTGTATCTACTAATTATCTACTCCATTTCAAAATTTTGATATTTTATTAGAAAAACTTATACGTTCATTAGCTAGTTACAAGCTTTTCTTCTAAATGACATGATTACCAGTCAAATAGGGTTATATTGAATTAACCCAAATTTTGTAGTTTGAGATGTTCTGTTTTTCACCTGATAATTGATACATTATTATTTTTTTTTTTCCTTTTTTCGGCACTTCATGAGAAAATGGGAACAATCTCGGGCAGATTTTTTTTGCCATTGGCCCGGCCCAAAACGTTGATTTCAATCTCCGCAGCCGGGTCTAAGCCTAGCCTACGGAAATAAACCATGAATCGCACCGTTCGACTCGTGATTCACCACTACGATAAACCCTTCCACTCTTTCCTCTGTCTCGATTTCCTTGAGCGATTGGGTCGCAAAATAGCAATCCGGCGACGATGGGGCCCGATTGGTGTCTTCTCCCACCGGAGCTCCTTCAGGTCATAGCCGAGAAGATCACCTCCCTCGCCGACTACATTCGCTTCCGTGCTGTCTGTCGTCCCTGGCTAACCGCTTGTTACCCGCGCCCCAGCCACCTCCCTCTCCAACTCCCATGGCTGATGCTTCCCTACCAATCCGATGGTAATGATGATTCCACCCGTCTCTTTTACGATCTCTCCACTTCTAAAATCCACAAGCTTGATCTCCCTGAGACTTGCGGGGTGGATATCTGTGGATCTTCGCACGGCTGGCTTGTCCTTCAGAAAGGTCAAGTGGTGTCCTTGCTTAATCCCATCACTCGCACCACAATTCCCCTTCCCCCATTCACTGGACCTCCCTCTACTATTGGAATTGCTCCCTTTTATGCATCACATGCTGAGCATTTATTTGAGAACTGGGATGCTGATGCTGATATATATGCTATTAACCCTACTGACGATGTCAAGTTTCGCAAGGCTATACTGACATCAAGTCCACTGGGCCCCAGTTGCATGGTTTTTGTTTTTACTGTTAGCGAATGGCTGTTGGCATTTTGTAAAATTGGGGATGAACATTGGACTGTGATTGAATTTGAGTGTCATTTTCCTTTGGGGTGGAAGATTTGCGATTTCACCTATAACAATGGTTTTTTATACACAGTAGATATTTATGGACGAGTTAGGATGTATAACCTTAAGAATCCGGACATTGTTGGGTGGCGGCATTGATCTACTTAACACGCGTCTGGTCGAAGGGGTCTCTAGGGACATTGCTCATTTATGATGGACCTATCCATGTTAATGGAGTTTGAAGGAAACTGAGTATATAGTGTACAAGTTGAGTAATAATGGAGAACCAAAGTGCATTGAAGTGATGGACATAGGCCAAAATGTGCTTTTCGTGGATGGTGGTTACCGTGCATTGTCCCTCTCAAGTGCTAATTTGCAATTACCAGAATGGGGTGCAAATTGTTTGTGCTATGACTCAGTAAGGAAAGAGCAGTGGAACCGACAAGACAGTCGGGCCACATTGCATAACCACAACATCAAATTGGCCAAGCTGGATGATGGAGTGGTTAGTGATATAACAGGTGATTTAGGCTCATTTCAAGTGAATGAGCATTGGCAGAAGTCTTTATGGCTGACACCGAGTTTGCTCCAGCTGCTTCCTTATTAATCATAGACCGACTGTTTTGGTAATTTTGAGCTGAGTATGAGTATCATTAAATAATCCTTCTATTAGGTTGTTCTGTGCTAATGTTTTTTCTTACTGTTGTCCATGCTAGTATATTTACTTCTATGTTTCATGATATTACTGCAAAATTTATCTGATTAGGTATTATTTAGTAACAATCCTATTTTTTATTGTTCTTAGTAAATTTCTTAGTATTTATGGCTGCATTGGGAAGGTTGCATGATAGAAAGCAATATTGTGAATTAATATGCAATGGTTGCTTGGATATTTCTTTTGTGGAAAGGTATTATATTTCCATCAAATCAGTAGTAGATTGTAGTGGTACCTGGTATTGTATGTTGTCTATGTGGTTTTGTCAAACATTATTTTGAACAGTACGAGTAACTAGTTCACCAAATTTGCATATTTAAATTTCCCCATTTGTGGTTTAGTAGCTTTCATTATCTCATTAAGTGAAAATCAGTCTTCTGTATGTTTCTGTTTGCAAAGACATTATAGGCAGATATCTCTGTAAATTTAATTGCTGATCGATTTAAAAGCCTCATTAATGTGATTCTAAGTTGTCAAATGCTGTTGAAAGGCTTTTGAACATGAAAATTGAGCTCAGGTTTTACTCGAATAGATTTTTAAGCATTTATATTTTAGTAAGAAAGCCCTCATTTATAATAAACCTCGTAGTATGGACAATGGAGACAACAGGTGCGAGATAGCTTAATGAAGCAACAGTGCTAATTCTTGTTGTTATTGGGACCAATAATGTTCCTTTTAAATGAAATATAACTACTGTGAAATGTTTCCAAGGAAAAGTGGTGTCAATGATGTTAGGTCTGTAATAATTATAATAGCAAAATTGGCATTTGTTGTAATTAAAATTGCTGGAGGGGAGGGGAGGGGGTGAAAGGGAAAGGGAGGGTAAGGAAGGGAATAATTTTAACAAAGTTACTTGATCAACAAATGCATATAGAGGAAAGGAAAACTGTTGTTAAATTTGATTTTAACATATATTTTGTTTAAATATGACTGTTTTGCCCTTGTAGAGGAAAGAAAGACCTAATTGGTATAAACCGCACAAGAAAACAAGACTCCATCTTATTACTATGCCTGAACAGGAGCTATTTGATTAATCTTTTTTCATATATTTTAGTGTTGTGTCCCTATTTCAAAGTCGTTGAATTTGGTGTATATTCATGTTAAATATTGATTCAATTGAAGCTATGTGCAACTGGTATTATCTTTTTTAGTATCTTCATTTGAAATATTCTTATGTTTCTTAAATTACAGCTCAGTATATAGTGGAAATTATCTTTTTTAGAGTGTTCAGGGACCATATTTTTTTTAACACACTTAAAACCAGTATTATCGAAACCACCTTTAGATTTGCACTCCGAGAGTGTTGAGAGGACCATATTTTATTCCTTCGTGAATGTAACATAAAAAAACATCTTTAATCTACTAGTCTGATAACACTTCCTGCAAATCTGACAAAAAAATGGACTAACTGGTAATACTGAAAAATTAGGACACCAACAAAATTGGCACCTATAATAACACTTCTTATCAAGTGAACCCCCCACCACCACCACCACCCTATCTCTATGAATTAATTTATATGTGTGGTTTTAATCTCCCAAGCATCTAATTGTATAACCTTAGTATCGACGAATCCATTGTAGAGGAGTAATAGATGGGCATCATTTCCTACAGCCTAAGTCTGATACACCCTTGACTAGAGTGGTCAACCTATGACCACTAACAAATTGGTCAGAAGTCTGGCCAGAAAATTATAAAGTTTACAAGGAAGCATTTGACATTTTATAATAAAAATGAAGATACCAGACTCAGAGATATCTCAGAGGTGTAAGCTAAGTTATTGTCATCAAAGCTTACAAAAGTTGGTTTATATAGGTCTGGGGCAAGAGATGCATGAACAAAGATATGATGTCAGCATGATTCAGTCATTATGTATCAGTATCAGGCTTGGAAATTCTATTGCTAGTTTGTTTCAGGTACCAGTATCACAATTTGAATTTTTTTTCTTTTTCAAAACTCTCAACAACGTGTGCTTTTAGTTTGAGAAATTGGAAAAACTCTGATCTTAGTGAACTAAGAATATTTCTAATCTCTCTTTACACTCATATAATAAACAAGTGGTAATATTTCTTCTAACCTAAGCACATTATTTAACTTCTGCATTGACCAAAGAGCATAACATGAACAATCCAAAATGAATTTAGATGACATAAACCAATAGATTATCTGGAAAACACCAAATAATTTCCCCAAAATAACAATTGTCACTCAACAGATGTATATAGGTACGGGTCAGTATAGTTGACAGATATATACAGGTATGGGTCGGTATAGTGTGACAGAGGTACATTCCATTAAGTGTAAACATTATATCAGTCAAGTCAAACAAGAATATAAAGTAGCATAAAAAAATGATGAAGTCATCCGAAAGCAAATTACTAAAAGGATGTAATAACAACAGTACTAAAACCTAGATCACAAACAAAGCAGAAAAAACATATTACACATTTTAAAGAAGAGTTGTGGAACCCAAATCATGATCTCTAGACATGTGAAGAAGGTACAGAAAGACTCATCATTACAACAAACGATCTCTCTCTGTAGATCAAAGAGAGATGAAATCATTTCAAGTAATAACAAGGCATGTAAAACCCAACAACGCAGGGATAAATCAAGTCTATCGTTGCCCAGACTATCAAGCTTATCTCCTTTGCCCGTGCTCAAATCAAGTGACATGAAATCATTTTTTTCCGCAGGCATAAAGAGAACATCTTTCTCGGGATGAAATGCAAAGTGCCCTTGGTACTTAATGCGACAGATACAATGATCATTGAAATAATTAGGCAGGGGAACTGGATACATTGCATCAAGGTTCAGTTGGTACATTAAGGTCCACTCTTGTCTAGTGTAGCTCTCAAGAACCCAAACAAAAAGCCTTTCATCACTGCACATAGACAGACAATGTAAGACCCCTCGGGACTGTCCGATTTCAATCAAAACACGGTTTCCCAGATTTGGCGGACGGATAACTTGATAGGAGCAATTGTTCGCATCACGCTCAGGATTTCATCTTGAGTTGATAAGCTATGAACCCTCGTCAACAAAAGTGCCCTTGGAATACAGGTTGATTCTCACATCCAACACCAACTTTTCGTGACATTTGCACTTGCCTCTCTCATACGAGTATATGTCAAGGATGACTTTGACGTCAGGCCCGCCCGTGAATTTAATTACGTGAAACTGATGGAACACTTGAGGATAAAAGCCAAAGAAAAAACTTCATATCAGATATCGTGATTTTGTTGTATAGGGTACCACAAGGTGAACAGAGTCCGGGTTGTTGGGTTAGAGACATGTAAGTCATGTGCAAACCGTGCTAACTTTTTAAAGGCTCCGACAATGAGAAGCCCGTTACAGCAATCTAGTATCTGCCGATAATTGAGACATGATAAGGCACTCATCGTCCCATCAACCTCCGCCTTGTTGATGTCACATGATAAGTTCACAAAGCCGACATCATATACATGGTTGTAGAAAAAACCTGTCATAGTTGGTTGCAAGTGCTTGTTGAGGCAAGAGGCATCAGAGGAGAGGGAAAGCCAGGTTTTGCAGACACTTTTGCACCGAAAGAAGGATTTAGGTGGCAGTCGAGAGAGGGTCTCTACAACCAACACATATGGAAGTTTGCTAACGGTGATGTGTGCCATTTGTGCTTTTGAATGTTGTTCTTCCTCTTGCGCTGAATTGAGGCAGGGTCCTGCAAAAGAATTTACATTCCATATTAACCACCTAAGAACAGATTCAGTTGACTCATATTTGTGTAATTACAAAACAACCCTTGATCAGACAGACATCAAAATCTGTAAAATTGGACAAGAAATAAATATTGAAGAATTAAGAGTGTGTATTGTAAAGTTGGCCTGAGAATTCCTTCTTTTCCTTAATTTAGGAAACACAAAAAAAAATTTTATTTGACTTAATTAGAAAGGACTGTGCTATTGATTTCAATTTTAATGTCAAACTTTCTTGTTGTGGAAAGACAATTATCGATGTACCTGATTTTTTAGCACCATGTAAAGGGGTACTGATGCTAATTTATCAAAATATATGGCACTCAAAATGCTTGAAAATCAGTCAAAAATGCTTCTAACAGGTACTGGTACCATTTCTGGAAGTACCATACAGTAAAAGGGAAAAGAGGAGGTGTGAATGGGGGGCAAACCCTAACCTTCTTCCTTTGTCTGATTTCGGATCGATCCAGTTGAAGCTCGGTGAAAAACATTTAACCTCGGCGGTGGATTAGAGGGGACAATGGAGAAGAAGTGAAAAACTATTCACATTTGGCTCGTGGAAAAAAGGAAAATGAACAAGGCGATTTCATTTGAGTTGACAGGAGAGTGGAAAGAAGAGAATCAATACAGGAGCTAGCTATGTAACACTTCGTTTGTTAGTCGCTCAAGATTTTAATTACAGTTTTTTTAAATTAAGTTAAATTTATTTTTTCATCGTGCCTTCATTTTTAAAATGTTGAAAATAAAAATAGAGTTTATATTTCCATTTTTATTAATTACTGTTTTCAAAATAAAATTGTCACATGTAATTTATATTATTTTTCTACTTATACATAAAAAATTTATCACTTTTCGATTTTATTTTTATATAAATCAATAAGTTGAAAATTAACGTCCAGAATTTATCCATATCAATGTACTTTTGCATGCTGCTCTTGATACCGATCAAAACAAAGTCGAAATGTCACAATCTTTAAATATATGCATAGAGAAAAATGATATAAATCAAATCTAACAGTTTTATTTTGATATTTGAGTTTTAAATCTTAAGTTATTAACGTTTAAAAAATGAAGACATGATGGAGACAAAAAAATAGAGTCATTTGAACCCTACGTTTGTTTTAAGTTAAATAATTAAATTTCTTATTTACTTGTACATTTTTAAAAATAAGTTTCTACATTTATTATCATATCTAAAAATTTACATTTCCCTTAATTTATTAATCATAGTTGTTCAATTTGTTTTACTTTCTTAGTATAATTTGTTGCCTCTACATTCATTCAAAAAAATTATTTCATCTGAATTATTAATTCATTTATTTTGTCTTAAGCAGTTTTAATTGGGTTTCAAATTTTAATCATCTATAAATTTGTTTTAAATTAACCCTTAAAAATCTCGATTATGACAATTTATATGTATAGTGCATAAATCACAGTTAATTAATATATTCGTTTGCCAAAATAAAATTTGTTGTAATTAAAATTGCTGTAGGAATGACAACTTGAATGCAAAAATATAAATTTTTCGCTAATCGACTAAGTAATAAAACAAAATCTAAAAGAGTAGATTTAAAAACTGTATTCACTCCATTTCAAAATTTTAATATTTAATTAGAAAAAATTTATACACGCATTAGCTCCGAATTTTTTAATAGAAAATAAAATAAAAAAATATCGACATTGAAGAACTTTTCGTTGGATTTCGAGATATAGCAAAAACGTGATAGTCCATAACGTCCAGATGACGTTATGGAACATCACGGCCCAATTAGCAACAAAGATTAACAACCTAAACGTAAACACGGGACGTCATTGTCCATCACGGCCAGGGAGGCGCGGAAAAAAAAAACAGGTTGTCCTTGTCCATCACGGCCAGGAGGAGAGCCGGAAAAAAAAAAAAACCAGGCCGTTGCAACTATCACGGTCTGAGACAGCCTAAAAAAAAATCATGACCGTTGTTGTCCATCACGGCCAGGTCTCAAACACATCAGCAAATCAGCAGTTGGTGAGCACCAATGCATTCAATGCCATTTTCCCTCTCTAGCATTTCAAAAAATTAATACTGGATACTTCCATTTGCCCTCTCTAGCTGCCACATCAGCAGACTTGCTAACGTGGAGGCATATCAAGAAGAATGGATATATACAGTTAATTGCTAAACTTGAGGGCACATCAGCAAACTTACCAATGCATTCAAACGAGAATTGAAAATTGATATTCAAACAGAAGCAGACTTACCAATGTAAAGGACCTGGCCGTTGTTGTTCATCACGTCGGTCAGGTTTTTTTTTTTTCCAGGTCGTGATGGATAAGGCTGGTTTTTTTTTTTTCCACACCCCATTATGGAGTATAACGGCCCGTGTTTTGCTTGTACGTTTATCGTTGGTAATCATTCGTCGCTAGTCGGGCCGTGATGGTCCATAACGTCCCGGACATTATGGACCATCACTTTTTCGCTACATCTCGAAATCCAACAAAAACGTTCTTCAATATCGATATTTTTTTATTTTATTTTCTATTAATAAAAATTTCGGCATTAGCTAGTTACATGCTCTTCTTCTAAATCACTAAATGACATAATTACCAGTCAAATAGGGTTCAGTGAATACTTTTATACATTGTTGCCATAACAAATTGTCATATATATAACGAAGAAAATAGTATCACATCTAGCTCCCGAAATTTTTATTAATAGAAAAATAAAATAAGAAATATCATTAAAGAACGTTTTTGTTGGAATTCGAGATATAGCAAAAACGTGATGGTTCATAACGTCCAGGCACTGTAGCTAGACGTTATGGTCGATAACGTCCAATTAATCTAATCGCTAATCTCTAATTAACAAAAACACTGTAGCTGGACGTTATGGTCCAAACGTCCAGCTACAGTGTTTTTTTTTTTTTGCTTGCTTCAGTTTGCGATATTTTTATAAAAAAAAAAAAAAAAAAAACCACTGTAGCTGGACGTTATGGACCATAACGTCCAGCTACAGTGTTTTTTGTTAATTAGAGATCATTAGCGATTAGATTAACTTGATGTTATGGTTTATAATGTCCAGCCACAGTGCCCTATGGACCATCACGTTTTTGCTACATCTCGAATTCCAACGAAAACGTTCTTCAATGTCGATATTTTTTTATTTTTTTTCTATTAATAAAATTTCGGCATCTAGCTCTGCAGTATCATCATTTGAAATAGTTTAATGTTCTTTAAAATTACAGCTCAGTATATAGTGGAAATTATCCTTTTTACGTTGTTTAGAGGTTGAACCCAATTGAAAGCAGAACCGCACAATTGAGAATTTACAACAATCATCAGACATTATCAATTTGTAAATCTGCACTATGAGAGTTTTGAGGGACCGTATTTTTCTTTAAATGCACATTTAAGGCCAGTAACTCAAACCACCTTTAGATTTGCACTTTGAGCGTTGTTGAGGGGACCATATTTTTATTCATTTGTAATGTAACATAAAAATACATCTTCAATCTACCATTCTGGCAACACTTTTCCTGCAAATCTGACAAAAAAAAAATGGACGCACCGGTAATTGTAGAAAAATTAAGTCACCAACAAAATTGGCACCTATAATAACACTTCTGTCAGTGGCGCTGAACTTAATTTATCAGTGTGGTTTGATCTCCCAAGCCTCTAATTGCAAAACCTTAATATCGACGAATCCATTGTAGAAGATTTATAAATGGGCACTGACATATTGGTCAGAGGTTTTGACAGCAAAAAAATGAAGTTTATAAGGAAGCATTGACATGATATCAATAATCATGAGCAACAAATATAATAAAAATGAAGATACCAGAGTCCTCAGAGAAATCTCAGAGGTGTTAGCTAAGTTGATGTCAACAAAGCTTGCAAAAGTTGGTTTATATAGGTCTGGAGCAAGAGATGCATGAACAAAGATACGTATCAGCATGGTTCAGTCATTACGTACCAGTATCAGGTTTGGAAATTCTACTGCCAGTTTGTTTCAGGTACAGTATCACAACTTGATTTTTCTTTTTTTGTGTTCAAAACTCTCAACAAGGTGTGCTTTTAGTTTGAGAAATTGGAAAACTCTGATCTTAATGAAACTAAGAAATATTTTATAATCTCTCTTTACACTCATATATAAACAAGTGGTAACTTTCATCTAACCTAAGCACATTATTTAACTTCTACGTAGACCAAAGAACATAGCATGAACAATCCAAAATGAATTTAGATGACACAAACCAACATTATCTAGAAACACCAAATAATTCCACCAAATATCAATTGTCATCAACATGTATATGGTACGAGTCAGTATAGTTGACAGAATAGGCATGGGTTGGTATAGTGTGACAATGTATACATGTATATAGCTTGACTGGTACCTGGTAAGATCAAACTTCCAAAAATCAAGCATTTGCAAACATAGCCAAGTTTTTAATCAATCAACAAAGTCTTGACAGAAGACTAGTATTATCAGAATAATCCAGAGAATTGCCACTTTACAAGTGCACTGACATGAGACAACACAAAAAAAAACCTGGAAGTTGCAAATCTGTCAGAAATTCAACAAAATCAAGCATTTGCAAACATAGCCAAGTTTTTAATCAATCAAGAAAGTCTTGACAGAGGAGTAGCATTTCCAGAATAATCCAGAAAATTGCCACTTTACAAGTGCACTGACAAGAGAACATAAAAAACCTGCAAGTGGCAAAATCTTGCAACAAATTCACCAAACCTAGTAACCTCAGATTAGAACTACCTAATGCAAGTTATTATTAAAAACAACGATCAACCATAGAAATTACGTGTCATGTGACAGTAATTATAGAACAATCCTCAAACCCAATCGAGTTTCAGTCTATGAGTGGTACAACAAAACCTTTCTTTTAAATGAAACAAAATATCAACTGCTAAAATTTAACATAACATAAACAACAGACTACAAATTCATCCAAAATATTACATGTTCTACTAAATGATACTTTTTTGTCCATATCAAAATACAATAACAGACATAGTATACTCTGATAGTCAAGTCAACGAAGCGAGCCTTCCATCACAAGTCTCATATTTTGAGTCTTTGGATAATTTCTTTCATTATCTACACAAATACAACAAATCCCTCTCAATGTAAGTAACCAAACTATCATTCATCCATTGATCCCCCATTCCATTCTTTAAGCAATTATTCACCACAGTTATTGCTGAAAATACCCTTCATAACACTTGCAGTAGTTACTGGCAATATCAATGCCATTTACTAATTTGTAAATCAAGGGAAAACATTGTGCTTGTTTTTTTTCCACCATTTTCTGAGAAAGTTGAACTAAGCCCCTTGCCTCCAAAAAATCTCTATCACTTTTCAAATCCATGTAGTCAATTCTCCAATTCACTTTCCAGGACAACAAGATCGTATTGGCTGAAATCAGAGGGATAGAATTGAGCTAATTGAAGCAACCTATCTTTGTTGAATAATGAAAAGGAGTTATTTGGGTCTAAGCATGCGATACAAATAAGAAGTTCAGTATTAGCTTCCGTGAATCTGTCATTAAGCTCTCTCAATTGCATATCAATAACCGTGTAGAACATATCAACGCGTAATAGTGCAAAATAGTTGTGTTTGTTGGACGCTGTGGGTTATCGACGTGCAAATCCTCCATATTTGGAATTTCAATATTGTGCTTCTCACAAAATGCAGACACTTCTTGGAATAACGATCCCATCCACTATCCCTCATTTTTTGTAACCGAGATTTAGCTATTTTCACCAAACACATCGCATTCACTAAATCTGGATCTTTGTGCTGCAAGGTCTGTGATAGATCATAAGTGATGAGTAATGCATTTCTCATGAGATGACAATTGAATACAAACTCAAAGATTGCATATGACCTAATACTCCACAAGCCTCTGCTCGCTGGTCCCAAAGAAATGACCCATCCTTTTTTACTTCTTTAATTACATCTATTGTGGCTGAAAATAGTGTAATCACACTATTTAGAGCCTTCAAATGAGAACTCAATCGAGTATCAGGTGCACATAAAGGATTTGTTTCTTGGTTCAGACCTATTCCTATTAAAATCTCATCATTTGAAAGAGCTTCCACAACTTCAATTGCTCGCTTATCACGTAACCGATCACACCTTTTACTTAATGCCCAAACAACCTTGATAATACTAGAGACCTTTATAAAAATAAGCCAACTTCGGCATGATCCTTGGATACTGCAACGATAATTCGTTGAAGTTGATCAGCAAAGCAATGAACGTAATATGCAGATGCATTTTCCCTCATGATCAACATTTTGAGACCCTTGAACTCATCTATATTATCAAAAGCTCCATCATAACATTGTCCACGTAATCTAGACAAAGTTAGGTCATGCTTACCAAATAAATTTTCAAGTGCCGTCTTCAAAGAGAGCGCTGCAGTATCGACAGTATAGGCACCGGCAATATCAGAAACATGAACGATACCTAAAAACCGTTCGACAGCAGCACCTCTTTTGTTCACAAACCGAATTACAATTGCCATTTGCTCTTTTCTAGAGACATCACTTGACACATCAAAAAATACAGAAAACATCTCATCTCCAAGTTCTGCAATTACCTCCTTATTTGTCTCCTTTGCAACAACATTGACTATATCCTTTAGAATACCAGGTGGAGTCAACTTTAAATTTTTGGTAGCATTTTCAAAAATAGCATTACCTATTTGTTCATTACGATTTCCTAAAAGCTTCAAAAGTTGAAGAAAATTTTCTTCATCAGTAGGTCTCAACTCGTCATGCTCCTGGAATGCAAAACCTTGCTTTGCAAAAAATCGAGCACAATCTACATAGGTATTTTGCTGCACTTGATGATCATCCATCTCCTGCTTGATACTTTGTCTCTCTGGCATGGTTTGGATACTTTATATCTGGTTCAAATGCAAACATTTGTAAACACAATTAGTAGTGCTCATTTATTCATTGTTATCTTTTACAATTAACAATCAAAGTAAACAATGTCATCTTAGCAACAACAACAAAATGAAATTATAAAAGAAACATAATAGAGGTTGAAAAGTATAAAAATAAAAAGGAGATTCGTACCAGCACTAATGGAGGAGAATCAGTGGGTCCCGGAGAGCACGAGAGAAGACGCGAGTGGGACCCAGACGTGGGGAGCCGCAGAGACGGCGAAGTGAGAGGTGTGAGGTACAAGGAGAAAAACCCTAGTTTCTGAAAAACGAGGCGCTTGTTTGGTTTGAATGATTCAGACTGGACCGGAACGGTAGGTTTTCTGGGTTGGAAATAGAGGCGACCAGCCGGTTCGGTTCGGTCCAAACCAAATTAGAGGCCGTCTCGCAAGAATCGCAAAACAAACCATATCTCTATTTTTAGAGTGAGCCTAAGGTGCTATGCATAGCACGGATGGCTTGTGTACTACGGCGCAATATGATACTTTTTAAAATTCTAACGGTCGATCCAACCGTTCAATGTGATAACTATATGAATATGTACTTGCAAACTAAATATTATATCTTTTTGAATTTTTTTACTATTTTTTTAGATAGGTAGAAAAATCAGTGTTTTCTGAAATTCTGGACCATCAAAATTCTACCTATCTAAAAAAAATAGTAAAAAAATTCGAAAAAATATAAAATTTAGTTTGCAAGTACATATTCATATGGTTATCACATTGAACGGTTGAATCGACCGTTAGGATTTTAAAAAGTATCATATTGAGCCGTAGTACACTAGTCATCCGTGCTATGCATAGCACCATAGGCTCACTCCTATTTTTATATTAAGCAGGGCACATACATATGTCCAGATCTGCCAATAGTTTTGATTAAAAAATAAAATTTTATATTGAATATCAACATTTTAATCAAATATTCAGATTTTATACATCTTTTTTATATTTATTTATGTGTAGAAGTCTAAATTTATTTAAGCACGTAATATTCACATGCAAATTATATCATCTTTCTGATTGGTCATGATTTTTTTTTAAATGTCATTTAAAGAAACGCACCATTAATTGATAATTAATTGGTCATATCTTCATTTCTTTTTATTATTTTATATTATTTAAGAAATGTTTTTTTGTCATTTAATATGGCATTTTTTATGAAAATATGTAAAAAAAATATATATGTTATTTAATATTTTATTTAATATGTTGTTTAAAGAATGTTATTTACGTGTAGTTGTTATTAAATATGTCATTTAAGAAATGTTATTTGTCATTTAGTCTTAATTTTTTATCAAAATATGTTATTTTGTATGAGAGTTTTTTTTTCTTATAATATGTCTCATTGCAACGCATGGGCACAATACTAGTATATATGTTAAATAAATAAATAACTGTATATATACACGGTCTCGTCTTCATCAGTAAAATTAGAAGAAATTAACAATAGTTGTCAACTACATAGAAATCAAATTCATTTTAATTTTTAAACTACTATACTAGTATAACTAACTTGAGTAGGGTTAAAATGTTTCATTAGTTTTGTGTCTCATCATACCCAACATCATTATCTCTATTTTCATAGTCTAAATAATCGATCTGAACCGTTCAATATAATCTTCATACTAAAATGTTTGGATAACAAATTTTATAATTTCTAGAATTTCTTTTACTAATTGTTTAGAGGTACAAAATCACTATTTTTGAATGGTCCAGAATCTTTTAAAAATAGTGATTTTGTATCTATCTTGAAAAATAGCAAAAAAAATTCAAAAAATATAAAATTTTGTATCCAAGCACATTTGAATATGAAGATCATATTGAGCGATTCGAATCGACTGTTTAAATTTTAAAAATTGAGATAACGATGTTGGGCATGATGGGGTACAGAACCAATGGAGTATTTTAATCCTACTCAACTAACTTTTAATTATTTTGGTAGTCAGGTCAGAAATTATTATTATAGAAGAGAGAACAAAAATCAATAGAAACAATAGAAAGTGATTTCTTAAAAAAAAAACTTTCTAAATTAAAAATTATGTATATCCCAATAATTAAAATATAAATGTTTCTAGTCGGTTATTAATATCATATCTTCGTGCATTTGGAATATCATTTTCCATGCAGTTCTGTTCTCTTTTCTTCTTCATTTATGGTCAACTATACAATGTGATCAGAATTCATGCTGATAAAAGTTTCATGCTCTGATGTTAAACGAGCAAATTTGTTTACCATCCTTCACAGTTTCCTTCTCTAACAATTACTCGACCAAATCTACTGAAAACAAGAACAACTTCAATTACTAACCCAGCCTGTATGTAGTTTATTTGTCAATCTACTTTATGTGAAGTGGATCTAACGAAGCTTCAAATTGACAGTATACCAATTCAATTAATATATGGATCACTCACCCGAATTTAGATACATTGGTAACCGAGAAAGAGAAATATATCGAATGATTTGAAGCTTTAAGTAGTGGAGACCCAAAAGGCAAAAAACAAACTGCACAACACCAATATACGCCACCTAATTTCAGAAGGATGCGAAATAAAGATATTTAAAATGCAACCATAGAAGTGAATATTGTACTTCAATGCTTGCTTTTATGTACCTTGATCTTCCTTATTTTTGTTTAAAAGCTAATGAATGTGAACTGATCAAATTAGAAATCTGAATTACTTACTTCGACTAAACCACAATTTAAGTTTACAACTACTACCTGGCACAAGTCACATTAAAAAAAAAGTCATCAACTCATAACACAATTTCATCCTAAAAATTAAAAAAAAAAATCCTAATTAAAAATCCAAAAGGAAACACATCTGCAAGTCTGGTTGGAAGTTTACAACCAACAAGCACACAAACAATAAACACAAACAAAAGCAACACTACACCCAAATAAACTACTTTGCACCTCGGCCATGAAATAATTTATAACCCCGATTCATGTCAATGACCATTTCGCCCTTACATTGCTCTATTCACACGCCAGCTTGGTATCAAAGCTGGTAAGGCAGATAGCAAAAGCCTGAAATGCCGAAAGAGGGTATCTATAGTCCATAGTAAACATATCCTTCGCCACCTTCCCGAATTGCAATATAATCTTGTCATGGGTCGGCTGACGAAGCAGACCCAGCAGCACCTGAGGGAGGAGGCGCGGGGCCCGCAACTGGTAGTGGGTTTACCGCCCAGTGTGACCCGTAGGCGTGCTTGATCCAAACTGCAGCTATTAACTGGAAGTTTTTTACGGAGGCAACGGTAACACGGCCCCTGAAATTCAAGCACCAGCACTGCAGCTGCTCGTGCCACCTAGGCGCCTTGTTCCGCAATACCAAGGGCAATACCTTGCGGGCCCACTACTTCCCCTCTCCAGCCTCATCAGGCCTGTTGAGCCTGCCAGACCACTCAGAAAACCTGGCACTCTCAGAAATCAGCAAAGTGGTCAGCTATTGAGGTAGCACTAGTGGTGTTGCTTCTGAAGGATTCCTCGAAGGAGGGGAGGACCGGCAAAAAGCGGGTCAGGCTGGGCCGGAAACGGACCCACCGGGGCCGACAGCAGAGGCAGTAATGGAGTTCATGACACAATGCTGCGGCGTGGGCCCCGTGTTCCCAGAACATTCAGCTCGTATGAAATCTCAGAGAGTCGGTAGGTCCCGGAAGGCACCTTCGGAGACACCTTCTTGGAGAACCGGCGACTTGTCTTAACGGGTTGCGGAGGAAGAATCGGCGAAGATGAGATTGTGACTGTGGAGGCTCCGTGTCATAGATCATGAATTTCGTGCCAAGAAAATTGACCTGGAATTTATTATCGTACAATTAGTTTTAGTCATTAGTCTTTCGTACAGTTCAGTTTCAGTATTTTGATTGACTCTTTTAGTAATTAGTTAGGGTTAAATACAAAATTTTGATTGACCTCTTTCGGTATAATTGCTATGCTTAGTGTAATTCGTTAGTTTTTTCTTTAAAATTTCAAAAAAATTGGTGCATGATCTCTTAACCGTTGTTTAATTTTATTTCAGCTTGGTAACTTTATGGAGTTTAGGCTTAAAAATTGGATATTTAGAAAGAAGAATGAATAAAGTGGAAACAATTGACTGTCATTCCATATTTATACTAATGATAGAAGAAAAAAAAAAATTCTTTGATTAATTTTTTTCCATTAAAGAAGAAAAAAGGAATTTGAATTAGTCAGGGTTAAATAAAAATTTGATCGACTCTTTTTGGTATAATTGCTAATGCTTAGTGTATGATTCGTTAGTTTTTTTTCTTTAAATTTCCAAAAATTTGGTGCATGATCTCTTAACCGTTGTTGAATTTTATTTCAGCTTGGTATATTTATGGAGTTTTAGGCTTACTAATTTGGATATTTATAAAATAGAATGAATAAAGTAGAAAATTTTGACTTTGTCTTTCCATATTTATAGTAAATGGTAGAAGAAAAAAAGAAAAGAAAATTCTTTGATTAATTTTTTTCCATTAACGAAAAAAAGCTAGGAATTCGAATTAGTTAGGGTTAAAAAAAAATTGATCAACTCTTTTAGTATAATTCCTATGCTTAGTGTGGGATTCATTAGTTTTTTCCTTAAAATTTAAAAAAAAATTGGTGCATGATCTCTTAACCATTGTTGAATTTTGTTTCAACTTTTTGGTGCAGAATCAGTATTTAACAGTATGTTACCTTTAATAATTTGTTAGTGAGGCTATGGTACTATGCATAGTGTGGATTGGTCCGTACTATGGACCAATATCTTCGTTTTCAAAGTTTAAATAGTCGATCCAAACCGTTCAACATGATCCCCATATGAAAATGTACTTGCAGACTAAATTTTACATTTTTTTTAACATTTTTATTTACATTCCTTTTACTAATTTTAATATAGGTAGAAAATAACTACATTTGAATGGTCTAAATTTTTACATCAAGTGATATTCTACCTATCTAAAAAATAGTAAAAAAATTGTAAAAAATGTAAAAATTGATATACAAATACATTTTCATGTGGAGATCATGTTGAATGGTTTGGATCGACTGTTTGACTTTGAAAACGGAGATATGGATCCATAGTATGGACCAATCCGCACTAAGCATAGTATCATAGCCTTACTCATAATTTGTAGCTTCTTGAGTAAGATATGTAAATTTGAGTGGTGTTTGAGATACCTCATTTTGCCAAGGTAAGAGCAGCTTGATTTTGATATGTTATCAGCATCCATCGATATTATGTACTCTGTATAGGTGGTTCGGCGGGTCCGTTTCGCTGACAGTAGGAACTTTCCATTTTCAGCAAATACAGCTACATCCAAATTTTTGGAAAAGTAAAGAAAGGTTAGATTCCTTGGATCTAACGAAAGCCAAATATTATTTTAAGTATTCTAAGCCAAGACAGATCACGGGTAATTTGATTAAATCTTAGCTTAAGAAGATGTTTTGCAAGAACTCTTTCTTAGAATAAAGGAAGTTGAGAAAGAGATTAAAAAAAGAAAGAAAAATCTACAGATCAACAAAATCTCCTTTTGCAAGAAGGCCGATCAAGAATTTAGCATCA
>JAJGRW010004871.1:0-19737 GCA_025461045.1 Carex parvula | reverse complement strand
AGAGCGATTATAATTATATTTAGCTAAATTTAGATATAGCAATGCTCTGGCCAAAAACATACTAGTATTTGCTAACTGATGACATTAATTAATTTATTGTTTTTCCAAATATTTATTCATTCATCAATTAAAGCACACAAATTAATTTAAAAAAATATTATTCATTCGGGACATTCCATTCTTATAAATCCAGCATCAAAAACCTCATCGCTCACAACTAAAGGGAAATAAAATCAAGCAAAGCTTGGTATTGTAAAATAGCAAATTTTCGGTTCAATAATAAATCAGGTGATCGTATCAGATACGGTATTGTTCAATACGGTACTGGTACATGTATCAGAAAACACAATACTGCCAATACCAGTGGTTAAGCAAAATGCTAACACAAAATCTACAAATTATAAACAAAAAGAAAATCAATATTACATCAATTTGATTTGACCTACTACAAATTGCTGAAGGTTCTCAAACTAGCTACATGAAAAACTAAATACAGTTATTAGCTTGATTTTCCCTACTACAAATTGGCTTGTACCAATATAAAAAAGAGGGTTGATATATTTATAAATAAACTGAAATTGAGAAATCAACCAACAATTAATCTCTGTCCGTCCGGTGTCTAAGCATTCTCATTTCAAAAACTTGACTTTACTAATTTTTGATCACTTTGTCAACGAGAAAAGAAAATAAGTATTTCAGCCACCAAATAAATACATGAAATTATTATTCATAATAAAATTCTTATGTCCTAATATACACGATCTCTTCATACAAATAACTTAATTTTGAGAAAGCATTAATAAAAACTATAATTTGATGGAATTCAGAAGTTAAAACTCACCGTCTATCAGATTGTAATGACATTTTATAAAGAGAGAGTGAAAACCCATCAAAAAGATATCTATAGAAAGTAGTGGTGTTCATCGATTTGGTTCGGTTTCAACCGAACCGAACTAGGCAAACCAAAGTAATAATTCGGTTTCTAAAATAGAACCGAACCGAACCGATTTAGCATTGCAATTGAACTTAACCGAACCAAAGTTTTATTTTGATTTGTTCGGTTCAAACCAATATATTAATTTTTTTATTTAAAGTAATTGATTTATGAAAACTAAAGTATATTAAGAAATAAATCGGGTATTAAGAAAGAACCGGAATATTAAAAAATAAACCGAAGTATTTAAAGTAATTGATTAAGAAATAAACCGGGGTATTAAGAAATAAACCGAGGTAGTCCGGACCAAATTCATAATATATAAAATTTCAGTCAGTTCGGTTATTTCGGTTTTGAAAATTTCTAAACCGAACCGACACAAAATTATAATTCGGTTTTAGAAAGCAAACCAAACCGAACCATTAAACTGAAAAAACCGAACTGATTGGTCCAAACTAATTCGGTTCGGTTCGGTTCAAAGCCGACTAAACCGAATCCAATAAACACCGAGCTTCACGAGGTGAAGCTAGATTCACAATTTTGTTATTGGAGGACTGGCGATGTTGAGTTAGTGGTTTGAAAAAAATCGGGCGGTCCAGGACCGGACCGGCCCACCCGTGGTTTGACCCGGACCGGCCTGGGTCCGTGTCAACCTGTGGACTGGACCGCCAAAACGGGTGGGCCGGGTTTAGCAAGGTGTGGAACCCGTTTTTTGGACCCAACCCGTGATTACCCGACCCGTTTGAACCCCGGGACCGTCCCGATCGGACCAGACCCAACCCTTGTCAAACCGGGTCCAACCCGTGCCGAACTGTGAAAACCCGGGTCCTACCCGTGCCAACCCGTGCCAACTCGGGTCCAACCAGTGCCGAACCGTGCCAACCCGGGTCCAACCCGTGCCAAACCGTCTGAACCCGTTTGAACCCCCGAAAATTCAATTTTTTTTAAAAAAAACGGCCAAATTTCCGAAAATTCAAATTTGTTCTCGTTTATTATATTCACTTGTGTTGCTTCCTCTGAGGTGAGTTTCAAATTCACATGGCTTCTCTAAATTTTTTTATTACTCATTTTGTTATGTTTACTGTTTATTTTTACTTTATTTTACGTAGGTTGTGGGGGGAGTTGGGTATGACAGGCTCAGTGTGGAGCAAGTGAGAAGTTCTCAGAAGGTAATTAATTTAATTAAAGCTAGAGACACATTATATTTGATTAATTACTACTAGGTTTTGAGTTGACTAATGTTTTTATTTTTAATTTGTAGGGAAGAGATGGACAAGGAAACCTGAGGACATCTCGTAATTATTTTATATTATTTATTTCTTTATAAATGGAAGTTTGCAATTGCCCCTATAACTCCTACATTTGGAAATTAATTTAACAATGAACACATTCTTTGACATGAATTTGGTAGTAAGAAAACTTTACTCAGCTTGTAGAAACACATTCTATGTTTTTTTTTTGTGCTGTATTTAATGAAACCTTCCGAATTAAGTTACAGAGGTAATTTGTTATACTAAATCAATTTCAAGACTTGTACCTCTGATCTTGAGCTTGTATCTTCTCTTTACAAATAAATGTGAATTTGGTGCACCACGTTTCTCTGTTTAATTCCTTGGATGTATTTTACAATCGTCCATGCAAAATATTACTAATTCACTTTTGGTTACTGGTTACCTAACATGTGCAATGGGCTTTAAAGAGTTGTAACATGTTTTTTCTTTGAGAAATATTCAGTGTAAAATATGAAAAAAAATAATTTTTATTATTGCTTAACGCCAATTTTCTTGTAGTGTCCTGGTGAATGCACAAGGCGGTCGAGAACTCAATACCACAAGCCGTGCATTCTTTTGCCAGAAATGTTGCCGAAAGTGCCTATGCGTGCCACCCGGTTTCTACGGCAACAAACAAGTTTGCTCCTGCTACAACAATTGGAAGACCAAGCGCGGCGGTTCCAATTGAAATTTTGATTTATATTTTATTATAGTAAAAATTATTGAGTTTAAATAACAAACTTGTTGAATTGGAAAAAAAAAAATTATTGCACAGAAAAAAACAGCAGCAAAAAAAAAAACCGTGGACCCGGACCAGATAGAACCGAACCGTGGACCCGGACCCGGCCGGACCGAACCGTGGACCGGACGGATAGAACCGTGGACCCGGACCGGACCGGACCGTGGACCGTGGAACCGGGGGGTTGAGCACGCGTTTGGGTTGACCGAACCAAACCCAACCCGTAAAACCCGACCCGTGCCAAACTGCCGTGTCAACTCGTGGACCGAGCGGGTTTGGACCGGACCGGACCATTTTCAATGGGTCCGACTCTGCTGCTATTCTGGGAAGAATAGCAGCACCTCCTCTTCTCTGGGAAGAATAGCAGCACCCTCATCTTCTATTTGGTTATCTCTTCAAAAAAGAAGGAGAGAGAGAGAGGAGAGAGAAGAGAGAGAAAGATGAGAGAGATAGAGAGAATAGCAGGAAAGAGGAGGGACTTGAAGAGCACCGGATCTCAATCCATTTTCAATACCCTACTGTCGAGTAGAGTTGTTTTTGTTTTGCTGCCTCGGACTCTGTGCTATCATTTGGAGAAAAAAGAGTAAAAGTCAATAAAGAAAGATGGTGTTCCTTCGAAGCTGCACGGAAAACAATAAAAAATGAGGGACTAAGGAGCAGTTGCTTTTGGAGGATACATTGTCCGAAAAGTATCTTGCGGAAGCTCTAAGGAGATCGAAATCTTAAGAAAGGGGAGGTAGGATTAAGATATGATATTAAGGAGAGACGCTTATCTGGTCTAAGGAGGAGCTGTTCGTCTAGATTAAAAGCTAAGAATCTAAGGAAACTTAATCTTATGCTGCAGAACAGATACTTAAATAAAACAACCGTCCCCAAATGTACACATGTATACAATCCTACTTCCATCTCCTGTCGGATCCGACACAACATTGGATTTGAATTGATTCATCATGTCAAAAATTGATTTTTCCAGTGGTTTGCTGTTGAGTTTTGACCTAGTGAACATAGGTAATCACTACATTGGATTTGAATCTCTCTCTTGGTCATGCTTAGTTGCTACTTAAATTGCTAATTGAAATCAGTAACATACTGAGCAAAGGACCTAAAACATGTATCTAAACGCTTACTTTATTTTATTACTCATGTTTTGTATTTTTTGAGAATTTCAACTCATGCCTTATATTAATCTATCTGAAATTGTAAGATGTTGAAAAATTAATTTGTATATGTTAGCAGATTCTACATATGTTAATGAATCCTACAGATAAATAAGTATTGAGTAAGTTAATTCACAGGAAGAAGTAGTTTAACTTACTTATTAATCATTAGGTACCTTACTTGACCCGACTCCGGTTTTCAACTCTTAATTTGTTAGTGTACGTTTGGATTGTGCACGGATTAGTGCAAGAATAGCGATTTTTGGTTAGTGGTTAAGAATAGTGCTAACCCGAGTTGTTTGAGAATAGTGCTAACTTTGGACTATTCGGGTTAGTAAAAATGTCGTTTGATTGTATATTTGAATAGCAATGGAGGAAATGAATAAAATATTGATTAAACTAATCTAATATTTTTACATTTAATATTTAAATTAATATTATATTACATTTAAACTAATATTTTTCAACTACTAATCTAATATTTTATTTAATACTATCGATTCTAATCTAATATTATATTTATTTAATTTAATCAAATATTTTATTTATTTAATATAATATTTAAACTAAATATTATATTACATTTAACATTTAAACTAATATTATATTACATTTAATATTTAAACACTATATATTATATTTAACTAATATTTTATTTAATACACATATATTAAAGTAATATTATATTACATTTAATATTTAAATTTTATTATATATATTTAATATAAACTAATATTAATTATATTATATTTAATCTAATAGTTTATTTAATACTAATCTAATATTAAAGTAATATTATATTACATTAATATACTATATATATAATATTTAATATAATATTTTATTTAATACTAATCTAATCAAATATGATATTATATTTTGCTAATGTAATATTTAACTAATATTATATTACATTTAACACTTAACATTTAACTAATATTATATTATATTTAATCTAACATTTTATTTAATATTAATCTAATTTGATATTATATTTATTAATACTAATCGATATTTATTAATATTATATTAATTCAATTTTAAACTAATATTTTATTTAACACGATCTAATCTAATATTATTTTATTAATACTAATTAAATATTTATTTATACTAATTTAATATTTAAACTAACTCTAATTGAGAGGAATGGAAACTATTTTTTATTAATATCATTAACCCCACTAGCTCTATTTTTGCTAACCCACCATTTCTATGGGTTAGTAGAAGAGCTATTCTTGAGCTAACCTAATTTTCTAATTGTTGTTTGAATCACCCGAGGTTAAGAATAGTGGCTAACCCAAAAATAGAGCTATTCTTGCCCCATCCAAACGCAACCTTATATTTTATATCTGTTTGACAGTCTTAATTTAATCCGTCAGGAGATATAAGACGTTCCAACATGGAATTATATCTATGTATCCTTTATAGAGGATGAGTTGTGAAATAAGAAATTCATCTGAAGATGTGATGTTTAACTTACTCCACCGTTAATCCTTTTAGATACCTTACTTGATCCGAAGCCCTATTTCAACCCCTTAATTTATTTTTTGGGAATTGTTTAGCTTTTTTTTTTAATTACACTCACCTAAAGCTAAATGCTAGATAAAACTAACTAGCATGATTAATTTCCGGGATTTTCATTTTTATAAATAGTACTGTGATAACATGCAAAACATAATCTGCTGTTGCAGTGATACGATAATTCAACAATGTAGTTAATGACCTCCATTGAGTAAACTCCTACTTAATTAAGTTATCAAGCAAGAAAACAGGAGGAGTATACAGAGTCATGATAAAGTAAGTTAAATCACTTCTTTAATTTACTGGTAAGATCCACTCATATATAGAAGATTCATTTAATTTTCAATATCTTATTCCTTCAAATGAATTAATTTAATCATGAATTAGTTGTCAAATGAGAGATTAAAACAACAAATAAAATAAAATGAAGTAATAATTTAATTCTCTTTAAATTTAAGTAGCAATCAAACATGACCTTAATTAAATTGAAGTATCTAATATTTGTCATGCTCATAGCTGAGTCCTTAATTTCTCCTAAGTCCATCCAAATTATAATTAATAATTATAGATTTCTTGAGAAATATTTTTTAAGATTTACACGGCACTTATCATACTTCATAACCATTCATATTTGCACCGTGGGGGAAGGTGTTAAAAATCTAGCAGACTGCATTATATTTAGTTATTTACAACCTTTTCTAATTTTTTATTGGTTAGGTTTACATTTGAAAGTTAGGCTAGACTTCCTAAAAGGCAAGGTTTACTGTTTTCATACAGATATTCTGGTTGCTTTTTTCATAATTATATGCTTAAATTTATATAGTTGGTTCTTCACTGACCATGCGTAATCTCACCCTAATTTTATATCATGCTGATGTCAATATTGTAATTTTGCAGATGATGGCTTAAAATATTGACAGTGCTGTTTTTTCTTCATGAGCGCACATATACATAGTTAAATAAAAAAAATATATAACTCGTGTGCTGTGTGAAGTCAAAACCGCACTGTCAATATCTTTGCCACGAATAATGCTATATTTGTTACCTTCCGCTATTGATTTAACACAATTATAAATTACAATATGATAAATCACTAAGATACTTTAATATATCTCTGTTTTATATATTTTTTGACACTTAGTTGAGATTTTGATCCATGTTACTCCTAAGCCATTAGTTTTGAAAGTTAAATCATAAAATGTTTTTGGGACAGCAATCTTTATGTTATAATCAACTAGCTATTTTGATTTTAAAACACATATTTTACCCTGTTCTAATTAACATGTTGAACAGAGGACATCATTAGTTTTGACTAGATCCTATTCTTTTCGAAATGAAAATAATTTGGTGTACTACTATATTTACTTAAAAAGTGTCAAATAAAATATTAATTGTGGGGGTTATTTGTGAGATACAACTATTTGTTAAAAATTAATGATTTTGATCGCTGCTATATATATATATATATATATATAATATATATATATATATATATATATATATATATATATTATATAGCGATCCAAATCATTAATTTTTAACAAAATAGTTGTATCTCACAAATAACCCCACAATTAATATATTTTATTTGACACTTTTTAAGTAAATATTAGTAGTACACCAAATTATTTTCATTTCGAAAAGAATAGGATCTAGTCAAAACTAATGATGTCCTCTGTTCAACATGTTAATTAGAACAGGGTAAAATATGTGTTTTAAAATCAAAATAGCTAGTTGATTATAAACATAAAGATTGCTGTCCCAAACATTTTATGATTTAACTTTCAAACTAATGGCTTAGGATTAACATGGATCAAAATTCTCAACTAAGTGTCAAAAAATATATAAAACAGAGATATATTAAAAGTATCTTAGTGATTTATCATATTGTAATTTATAATTGTGTTAAACTCAATAGCGGAAGGTAACAAATATAAGCATTATTCGTGGCAAAGATATTGACAGTGCGGTTTTGACTTCACACAGCACACGAGTTATATATTTTTTTTTATTTTAACTATGTTATATGTGCGCTACATGAAGAAAAAACAGCACTGTCAATATTTTAAGCCATCATCTGCAAAATTACAATATTGACATCAGCATGATATAAAATTAGGGTGAGATTACGCATGGTCAGTGAAGAACCAACTATATAAAAATTTAAGCATATAATTATGAAAAAAGCAACCAGAATATATCTGTATGAAAACAGTAAACCTTGCCTTTTAGGAAGTCTAGCCTAACTTTCAAATGTAAACCTAACCAATAAAAAATTAGAAAAGGTGTAAATAACTAAATATAATGCAGTCTGCTAGATTTTTAACCACTTCCCCCACGGTGCAAATATGAATGGTTATGAAGTATGATAAGTGCCGTGTAAATCTTAAAAAAATATTTCTCAAGAAATCTATAATTATAATTATAATTTGGATGGAACTTAGGAGAAATTAAGGACTCAGCTATGAGCATGACAAATATTAGATACTTCAATTTAATTAAGGTCATGTTTGATTGCTACTTAAATTTAAAGAGAATTAAATTACTTACTTCATTTTATTTTATTTTGTTGTTTTAATCTCTCATTTGACAACTTAATTCATGATTAAATTAATTCATTTGAAGGAATAAGATATTGAAAATTAAATGAATCTCTATATATGATAGTGGATCTTACCAGTAAATTAAAGAAGTGATTTAACTTACTTTATCATGACTCTGTATTACTCCTGTTTTCTTGCTTGATAACTTAATTAAGTAGGAGTTTACTTCAATTGGAGGCTCATTAACTACATTTGTTGAATTATCGTTATCACTGCAACAGCAGATTATGTTTTGCATGTTATCACAGTACTATTTATAAAAATGAAATCCCGGAAATTAATCATGCTAGTTAGTTTTATCTAGCATTTAGCTTTAGGTGAGTGTAATTAAAAAAAAAAGCTAAACAATTCCCAAAAAAATAAATTAAGGGGTTGAAAATAGGGCTTCGGATCAAGTAAGGTATCTAAAAGGATTAACGGTGGAGTAAGTTAAAATCACATCTTCAGATGAATTTCTTATTTCACACTCACTTCCTCTATAAAGGATACATAGATATATATTCATGTTGGAACGTCTTATATCTCCTGACGGATTAAATTAAGACTGTCAAACAAGATATAAAATATAAGGTTGCGTTTGGATGGGGCAAGAATAGCTCTATTTTTTGGTTAGCTCCACTATTCTTAACCTCGGGTGATTCAAACAACAATTAGAAAATTGGATTAGCTCAAGAATAGCTCTATTCTACTAACCCATAGAAATGGTGAGTTAGCAAAAATAGAGCTAGTGGGGTTAATGATATTAATAAAAAAATAGTTTCCATTCCTCTCAATTAGAGTTAGTTTAAATATTAAATTAGTATTAAATAAAATATTTAATTAGTATTAAATAAATATAATATTAGATTAGATTAGTGTTAAATAAAATATTAGTTTAAATATTGAATTTAATATAATATTAATTAAAATATCAGATTAGTATTAAATAAATATAATATCAAATTAGATTAATATTAAATAAAATGTTAGATTAAATATAATATAATATTAGTTTAAATGTTAAGTGTTAAATGTAATATAATATTAGTTAAATATTACATTAGCAAATATAATATCATATTTGATTAGATTAGTATTAAATAAATATTATATTAAATATTATATATATTAGTATATTAATGTAATATAATATTACTTTAATATAGATTAGTATTAAATAAACTATTAGATTAAATATAATATAATATAATATTAGTTTAAATATTAAATATAATATAATATTAATTTAAATATTAAATGTAATATAATATTACTTTAAATATTATGTGTATTAAATAAAATATTAGTTAAATATAATATAATATTAGTTTAAATATTAAATGTAATATAATATTAGTTTAAATGTTAAATGTAATATAATATTTTAAATAAAATATTAGATTAGTATTAAATAAATATAATATTAGATTAGAATCGATTAGTATTAAATAAAATATTAGTTTAAATGTAATATAATATTAATTTAAATATTAAATGTAAAAATATTAGATTAGTTTAATCAATATTTTATTCATTTCCTCCATTGCTATTCCAAATATACAATCCAAACGACATTTTTACTAACCCGAATAGTCCAAAGTTAGCACTATTCTCAAACAACTCGGGTTAGCACTATTCTTAACCACTAACCCAAAAATCGCTATTCTTGCACTAATCCTTGCACAATCCAAACGTACACTAACAAATTAAGAAGTTGAAAACCGGAGTCGGGTCAAGTAAGGTACCTAACATGATTAATAAGTAAGTTAAACTACTTCTTCCTGTGAATTAACTTACTCAATACTTATTTTATCTGTAGGATTCATTAACATATGTAGAATCTGCTAACATATACAAATATTAATTTTTCAACATCTTACAATTTCAGATAGATTAATATAAGGCATGAGTTGAAATTCTCAAACAAAATACAAAACATGAGTAATAAAATAAAGTAAGCGTTTAGATACATGTTTTAGGTCCTTTGCTCAGTATGTTACTGATTTCAATTAGCAATTTAAGTAGCAACTAAGCATGACCAAGAGGAGAGATTCAAATCCAATGTAGTGATTACCTATGGTTCACTAGGTCAAAACTCAACAGCAAACCACTGGAAAAATCAATTTTTGACATGATGAATCAATTCAAATCCAATGTTGTGTCGGATCCGACAGGAGATGGAAGTAGGATTGTAATACATGTGTACATTTTGGGGACGGTTGTTTCTTATTTAAGTATCTGTTCTGCAGCATAAGATTAAGTTTCCTTAGACTTCCTTAGCTTTTAATCTAGACGAACAGCTCCTCCTTAGACCAGATTAAGCGTCTCTCCTTAATATCATATCTTAATCCTACCTCCCCTTTCTTAAGATTTCGATCTCCTTAGAGCTTCCTCAAGATACTTTTCGGACAATTGTATCCTCCAAAAGCAACTGCTCCTTAGTATCCCCTCATTTTTTTATTGTTTTCCGTGCAGCTTCTTAAGGAACACCATCTTTCTTTATTGACTTTTACTCTTTTTTCTCCAAATGATAGCACAGAGTCCGAGGCAGCAAAACAAAAACAACTCTACTCGACAGTAGGGTATTGAAAATGGATTGAGATCCGGTGCTCTTCAAGTCCCTCCTCTTTCCTGCTATTCTCTCTATCTCTCTCATCTTTCTCTCTCTTCTCTCTCCTCTCTCTCTCTCCTTCTTTTTTGAAGAGAGATAGACACAAATAGAAGATGAGGGTGCTGCTATTCTTCCCAGAGAAGAGGAGGGTGCTGCTATTCTTCCCAGAATAGCAGCAGAGTCGGACCCATTGAAAATGGTCCGGTCCGGTCCAAACCCGCTCGGTCCACGAGTTGACACGGGCAGTTTGGCACGGGTCGGGTTTTACGGGTTGGGTTTGGTTCGGTCAACCCAAACGCGTGCTCAACCCCCCGGTTCCACGGGTCCACGGTCCGGTCCGGTCCGGGTCCACGGTTCTATCCGGTCCGGGTCCACGGTTCGGTCCGGCCGGGTCCGGGTCCACGGTTCGGTTCTATCTGGTCCGGGTCCACGGTTTTTTTTTTTGCTGCTGTTTTTTTCTGTGCAATAATTTTTTTTTTTCCAATTCAACAAGTTTGTTATTTAAACTCAATAATTTTTACTATAATAAAATATAAATCAAAATTTCAATTGGAACCGCCGCGCTTGGTCTTCCAATTGTTGTAGCAGGAGCAAACTTGTTTGTTGCCGTAGAAACCGGGTGGCACGCATAGGCACTTTCGGCAACATTTCTGGCAAAAGAATATGCACGGCTTGTGGTATTGAGTTCTCGACCGCCTTGTGCATTCACCAGGACACTACAAAGAAAATTGGCGTTAAGCAATAATAAAAATTATTTTTTTTTCATATTTTACACTGAATATTTCTCAAAGAAAAAAACATGTTACAACTCTTTAAAGCCCATTGCACATGTTAGGTAACCAGTAACCAAAAGTGAATTAGTAATATTTTGCATGGACGATTGTAAAATACATCCAAGGAATTAAACAGAGAAACGTGGTGCACCAAATTCACATTTATTTGTAAAGAGAAGATACAAGCTCAAGATCAGAGGTACAAGTCTTGAAATTGATTTAGTATAACAAATTACCTCTGTAACTTAATTCGGAAGGTTTCATTAAAATACAGCACAAAAAAAAAACATAGAATGTGTTTCTACAAGCTGAGTAAAGTTTTCTTACTACCAAATTCATGTCAAAGAATGTGTTCATTGTTAAATTAATTTCCAAATGTAGGAGTTATAGGGATGCAATTGCAAACTTCCATTTATAAAGAAATAAATAATATAAAATAATTACGAGATGTCCTCAGGTTTCCTTGTCCATCTCTTCCCTACAAATTAAAAATAAAAACATTAGTCAACTCAAAACCTAGTAGTAATTAATCAAATATAATGTGTCTCTAGCTTTAATTAATTAATTAATTACCTTCTGAGAACTTCTCACTTGCTCCACACTGAGCCTGTCATACCCAACTCCCCCCACAACCTACGTAAAATAAAGTAAAAATAAACAGTAAACATAACAAAATGAGTAATAAAAAAATTTAGAGAAGCCATGTGAAGTTGAAACTCACCTCAGAGGAAGCAACACAAGTGAATATAATAAACGAGAACAAATTTGAATTTTCGGAAATTTGGCCGTTATTTTTAAAAAATTTTGAATTTTCGGGGGTTCAGACGGTTTGGCACGGGTTGGACCCGGGTTGGCACGGTTCGGCACTGGTTGGACCCGAGTTGGCACGGGTTGGCACGGGTAGGACCCGGGTTTTCACAGTTCGGCACGGGTTGGACCCGGTTTGACAAGGGTTGGGTCTGGTCCGATCCGGGACGGTCCCGGGGTTCAAAAGGGTCGGGTAATCACAGGTTGGGTCCAAAAAACGGGTTCCACACCTTGCTAAACCCGGCCCACTCATTTTGGCGGTCCAGTCCACGGGTTGACACGGACCCGGGCCAGTCCGGGTACGGACCACGGGTGGGCCGGTCCGGTCCTGGACAGCCCAGTTTTTTTCAAACCACTAACTCGACATCGCCAGTCCTCCAATAACAAAATCGTGAAGCTCGGTGTTTATTGGATCCGGTTTAATCGGCTTTGAACCAAACCGAACCGAATTAGTTTAGACCAATCGGTTCGGTTTTTTCAGTTTAATAGTTTGCTTTGCTTTGCTTTGTAAAACCGAATTATAATTTTGTGTCGATTCGGTTTAGAAATTTTCAAAACCAAAATAACCGAACTGACTGAAATTTTATATATTATGAATTTGGTCCGGACTACCTCGGTTTATTTCTTAATACCCCGGTTTATTTCTTAATCAATTACTTTAAATACTTCGGTTTATTTTTTAATATTCCGGGTTCTTTCTTAATACCCGATTTATTTCTTAATATACTTTAGTTTATCATAAATCAATTACTTTAAATAAAAAAATTAATATATTGGTTTGAACCGAACAAATCAAAATAAAACTTTGGTTCGGTTAAGTTCAATTGCAATGCTAAATCGGTTCGGTTCGGTTCTATTTTAGAAACCGAATTATTACTTTGGTTTGCCTAGTTCGGTTCGGTTGAAACCGAACCAAATCGATGAACACCACTACTTTCTATAGATATCTCTTTTGATGGGTTTTCACTCTCTCTTTATAAAATGTCATTACAATCTGATAGACGGTGAGTTTTAACTTCTGAATTCCATCAAATTATTCTAGTTTTTATTAATGCTTTCTCAAAATTAAGTTATTTGTATGAAGAGATCGTGTATATTAGGACATAAGAATTTTATTATGAATAATAATTTCATGTATTTATTTGGTGGCTGAAATACTTATTTTCTTTTCTCGTTGACAAAGTGATCAAAAATTAGTAAAGTCAAGTTTTTGAAATGAGAATGCTTAGACACCGGACGGACAGAGATTAATTGTTGGTTGATTTCTCAATTTCAGTTTATTTATAAATATATCAACCCTCTTTTTTTATATTGGTACAAGCCAATTTGTAGTAGGGAAAATCAAGCTAATAACTGTATTTAGTTTTTCATGTAGCTAGTTTGAGAACCTTCAGCAATTTGTAGTAGGTCAAATCAAATTGATGTAATATTGATTTTCTTTTTGTTTATAATTTGTAGATTTTGTGTTAGCATTTTGCTTAACCACTGGTATTGGCAGTATTGTGTTTTCTGATACATGTACCAGTACCGTATTGAACAATACCGTATCTGATACGATCACCTGATTTATTATTGAACCGAAAATTTGCTATTTTACAATACCAAGCTTTGCTTGATTTTATTTCCCTTTAGTTGTGAGCGATGAGGTTTTGATGCTGGATTTATAAGAATGGAATGTCCCGAATGAATAATATTTTTTTAAATTAATTTGTGTGCTTTAATTGATGAATGAATAATATATTTGGAAAAACAATAAATTAATTAATGTCATCAGTTAGCAAATACTAGTATGTTTTGGCCAGAGCATTGCTATATCTAAATTTTAGCTAAATATAATTATAATCGCTCTTGACCGCTCAATCTAAATTTTAGCTAAAATAATTATTGATTTTATTAACCAGAGTACCTTGAATTTTAGTTAAATGTAATTATTTACACTATATTATAATTTAATGAGCTTTCTTAATTAAATTGCATAGCAACAAGAATGCAAGAATATTTACATCTTTACATACAAAATAATATATTTTATTCATACAAAATTTTCATTCTCAATTCTACTACTTATCAAACAAGTACTCCTTAACAAGAATTAAAATCTTAATACTTGATCCCTTTAAGGAGGCCGAACACCCCCAGACTAGGATTTTTTTTTAAAAACAGTAATTAAAATAATAAAAGTTAAAGAAACGGCATGATTACGGGATTTGTTAGAAAAAGAGCAAAAACCGAATAGCCTATTCGGTTAAGGGGATTTTTTTTTGCTTCACCGAATAGGCTATTCGGTTAACCCTATTTTCACAAAGCCAACTCTCCGGACTATGTAACAATTTGTGTAACACCCCTAAACCCCGAATAGCCAATTCGGTTTGGAGTTTTTTTTATTTTTTAATATAAATCGAATTGTCTATTCGGTTTGGAGTTTTTTTTTTATTTTTTAATGTAAATCGAATTGGCTATTCGGTTTTGGGTTTTTTTTTTTTTTTTTTTTTTAGAGACTAAGAAGATCAAATAAAGAAATCTAACACTAAAAATTTGAATTTTTAGTTTAAATTATTTGTTAGATTACTTCTTTTGATTTATAATTAGCAGCAACAAAAAATACACTAATTACTTGAAATTATGTTGAATTACACTGTATTACAATAAATTATGTTGAATTACACTAAATTACGCTAAATTACAATAACTTCGCTAATTATGCTGAAATACGGTAAATTACGCTAAAATAGACCGATTATGTGCCATCTTTCATGAATTATAAAAAATAGTAAAAAAATTCCAAAAATAGTAAAAACTGGTATTCTACAAGTTCATTATGTAACTAATTTACTGAGCTACTTGGATTGAATAATAGAAATGAAAATCTTAATCGAAAACTTCAACTCAAGTTTTGAGTCTCTTCCCTTTGTTTTTTGGTGATTCTGAATTTCAAAATCTGGCATAGCAGGCACGAACGCATGCGCATTTTTGCAAGCTTTCCGAAAAGTGGTCATTTGCTGAAATCGGACACTCGAGCGCCGTTTTATGACATTTTGAAGTTTCACCGTCGTTTTTCGCCTTTTCAGTGAAGATATCGTCCCTATTCATACGTAATTTAGCGTAATTTACCGTATTTTAGCGTAATGTAATGTAATTTAACTTAATATAGTGTAATTCAACATAATTTCAAGTATAAATATGTAATTATATATCAAAAGAAATCAAATAATTTAAACAAAAAATTCGAATTTTCAGTATTATATTTCTTTATTGTGCTCTTCTTAGTCTTAAAAAAAAAAAAAACCTAAACCGAATAGCCTATTCGGTTAAGCCAAAAAAACATCAAACCGAATAGGCTATTCGGTTAAGCCATTTCATGGATTTTCAATGGCGAATTGTCCTGCAAATTAAAAAAATTGCCCTGTAAACCGAATAAGCTATTCGGTGAAGCAAAAAAAACCCTTCACCGAATAGGCTATTCAGTTATCATGTCGTTTCTTTAACTTTTATTATTTTAATTACTGTTTTAAAAAAAAATCCCCCAGACTACGACAAATCTTTCCTTTTCTCTCTCCCCTCTACTATTGTTTATTATTTTCTCTTATAAAATGCACATAGCTGAAATTGTTGACCGGATAAAACAGCTTTTGAAGAAACAGTGTACATCCTGTGGCGCTTGTTGTGTAGGAATTCATGTTTCAACTTTATGTATAGTATTTTAGAGAGTGTTATGTTTGGAATCGTCTTATATTTGTTGAATAAATTTTAATTTGGTGTGTATATTTTTCTAACATTGTGATTTACTATAAAATAAATTTTGAAAAGTCATAAATTTTTACTTGGATGCATTACTTATGTAAGAAAAAATATCAACATTTTTGAATTCCGCACTATAATTTTAAATTCTAAAATAAAAATAAGTATTAGTTGTGATATTGCGTGCATAAAATGTTGCTGATAAAAATAAATCAACCGGTAGTCCGTTATATATCTATCTACTGAACTGCAACACGAATTGTTACACAAGAAAATCTCCTACGTTATTTGGACTAGACTAGAGGAAGGATGGGGTCCCTTTCATGTACCTGGAGAAAGGTCGAAATGCTATGCCTTTTTGTCGATATTTTTATTAATACCCAAAAAAAAAAAAATTTATCATATCTGTCCTCACTCCAAACTTATTTTTAAATCAATCCCCAACCGCCCGTCCACTGAGCGGTTCACTTTCCCCACCAGACCGCCCAGCTGCTGGGCAGTTCACTACCCAGATCTGACCGCCCAGCAGCTGGGCGGTCCGCTATAAAATCCCTATAAAAGGGGTTTTTCTCTCTCCTGAGCAGCACAGTATTCATTCCAACAAATCCAGAACCGAAAGAGAGGCGATTTTGAGTGATTTTGAGGCTAGTAGAGGTATAGACAGTAACAAACGAGGTAGAGCAACCGAGATCGTGACGTAGCGAGAGGAGTGTCTATTAGTGATCGAGGTAAAAACAAGGGAAAAAAGTACAAGTGTCAAGTATGTTATGATTTTCTTAATTGTGAGACATGTAAGATTGAGGAATGGAGTAGACGACATGGTCGGTATGAAATTTCAGACGATGACTTTGTGGAAAACCCCTACGGCTTTGGTTTGAAAAGGAAGAAAGTTGATCCAGAGCCTCCATCATTGGACGACGAGTTTGTTCCTTGTACTGGTAAGGCTACCACTTCGTCTGCTGTGACTGATCCAGATCAGGCAAACTCTGATTATGACTTTGTTCCATGCACTTTCAAGGCTCGTTGTAAGAAGTAGATTTTTTAGGAATTTATGTTGTAGAAATTTTAGGAATTTATGTCGTAGACTTTATTTCATTAGCAAATGTTTGTTTATATTTTATGTTGTTAGCTTTTGTATATATAATTAAGTAATAAAAATAACAAAAATGAAGCATATAAAATAATTGAGGCAAATAAAAAATTACATAGTTCACAAACTATCAATTAGAATAGTTCACAATATACATCTAAAATAGTTCATAATATAATTTAACAAAACTTGGTCATCAGCGACGACGCCCGAACAAACTCAAAATACGATGTCTGGGTCTGGGTGCAGCTGGTTGTGTGACACTACCGGATGTCTCTCCATGGCTACTACCGGTTCCTGGGCTTTCATGAGTGCGGTGGCTATTACCGGTTCCTGGGCTTTCATGAGTGCGGTGGCTACTACCGGTAGCCTCAGCAACAACTCTAGCATTTTCTCTTTCGTTGGTTTCGTTAATGGCATCTGCATTGCATTCCAGCTGAAATAAAATCAAAATAAAATATAAGTAAATAAATCAAAATCAACCGTACCTGCTCGCTGCCTGTCAGTTGTTGAACGGCGGGCCTGATATCCCATTTGCCTACCTTTCATCTAGTCCATGGTCATTACTTGATACTTGTGGGGTCTTCTTCCTTTTCTAATCCACCCGCTTGCGTGACAGACTCTATCACCAACATAGGGCGGCCATTGCTACTGGTTGGGATAAGAATGGAAAGATGCACCCCAAGTACTCGCAAGGTAATCGGTACGGTACATGTCTGCGACATAATCATTCTCAGAGAAGTTTCTCTCTCGGCACACCGCCATAACATAAGAACAAGGTAGGTGGGCCAACTGGATTCCTTGGCAAGTGCATGTTACAGTATTGTCAGGTGCAAAAATAACAACATACTTGAACATCCTTTTCACAAACTCCATAGTCCCATCCGGTCTACGGCCGGTTGGAGCAAACTCATCTGGACAGTGCACTTCGAATTCCAATTGGTTATCCCCGTACAGGACAACTCCCATAGCTGCACCTTTCTCCCTATGTTTTCTTAGTTTCCCCTCAACCCTTGTTGAAAACGTTTGATTCTTGGACAGTAATTCGAGGGCTTTAACACGCAGTGCAACAAACCATGCATTTAACTTGTAGAAGGTATCTTCCACAATTGCTGCCACGGGCAACTGCCGACTCTGCTTGAAAACAGCATTCAAGGACTCAGACCCATTTGTGGTCATAATTCCCCATCGGAAACCTCCATCACGAGCTTGCAATATCTTCTCATATGCGGGTGGCTCAGCAAAATCGGCGGGATTATTTTTTACCACCTTGAGTAAGTACAAATTTGCCTTTGGACAGTACTGCAAAAAAAAATTTCAGATGAGAAAATTTAAGTAAATAATTCAGAAAATATAAGTCAACAGATAAAAATATACATACCTTGGTAAAATCTTTGAACATCTCTTCCACCCTTCTCGGCTTCTTCCTCTTGCAACCAATTCTGAATGTATCTGCAACCCATTTTTCAGATCCGCAGTTCTTGTATAGGTTGTATGTAACATGTTGCATACACAGCTTGTGCACACAATCGCCGTTCGCTGTCGACCACCCGAAATCTGGGCGATCAAAAACATATTTGATTCCTTTGTGCTGGTCTGATATGACACAAAAGAATCGGTCACCAACCACTTGTCTTCTTACGAACCTCATGAAAATCCCCGGTTTTCCCGTCCTCCTTCTCAACAATTGCAAAGGCCAAAGGCAACAACTGGTTTTCAGCATCATATGCACATGCGATCAGCAGTCTCCCGTCGTAACGGCCAGACAGGAAGCATGCATCTACACTGATGACCGGTCTAGTGTATGGCACAGCTTGAATACATGGACCGAACGCCCATGCTATGGCCTTGATTGCAACACGTTGTCGACAGTCTGTACGCTTAGATTCTAACATTCAAAGACAGTGCCGGGATTTGTACTTGCTATGGCTGCAACAATGGTGCAAGCAAGTTGTATGAAACATGCCAGCTACCGAACATTCGGCAAATCGCAAATTCACGCCCTCTCCACAACTTGTTGTATTTTGGGACGACATGCTTGTAAACCCGTCTGACAGCTCTAGCGACCTCCTTAAGACTCATTGATGGGTCATCCTTAATGTCATTCTCAATTACATCGACAATAAGTGAAGCCTTAAGCTGTGCATGGTCTTTCCTTGATGACGCAGCCTTGCATGTGTGAGGTGGTTCACACTTCTTAATAATCCATGCTTCGTCCTTACCCACAGGGGTTGCATAGAGACGGAAGTGGCAATGTGCTTCATCGGCACAAACAATTACTAACCTTCTTCGGTCCCTTTTTGAGTTCTGCACTCCCAGTCGCCGTGAACATGGACCTCATTTATTTTCTTCACAAGTTCATCTATGTTGGCGTAAACCTGCTGCGGAGCAAGCTGTTCATTGTACCTGACACGCGGCCCAAAAAATGAGATGTCTGCCTTTTCAAAAGCAGTGGTATCGTTGAATGTGGGGGCATGGATACCTATATGTCTGACATTAATCGGAAATCTG
>JAJGRW010004870.1:0-81429 GCA_025461045.1 Carex parvula | reverse complement strand
TTTTATATAGGTAGATTTTATTTTTAATTTCGGATTAATTTTTAAATATGTTAGATAAATAAGTTAGATTTATATTTTGAATCTATAAATATGTTAGATTTTGAATAGGTTAGATTATTTTTTGAAATATGTTTCGGTTTATCTATAAATATGTTGGATTTTTTAGTTTGTTAGATTTTTCAATAGGTATTTTAATATGTGGATCTATAAATATGTTGGATCTATACATATGTTGGATTTTTTATATGTTATATTTTATTTTTAAATTTGATGTAGATTTTATTTAATATAGGTTAGATTTTATTTTTAATTCGGATTAATTTTTAAATATGTTAGATAAATAAGTTAGATTTAATATTTAGATTTATATTTTTTGAATCTATACATATGTTAGATTTTTGAATAGGTTGATTTATTTTTTTTAAATTTAATTTAGATTTAATTTAATTTAGATTTAGATTTATTTTGAATAAGTTAGAACAAGTTGTATTTATTTTGAATTAGACTTAGAATTTCAAAATTTGAATTATATATTAGAATTAGACTTAGATTGATTTTTTTATATAGTTTATTTATTTTGAAATTCGGCTGTTTTTTTTTTTTTTTTCTGCCAGAGACAGAGGACAGAGGCAATTTTTTTTTCTTAAATAATTAGTTACATTACATTTACATTTAGATTTATTCAATTTAGATATAATTAGATTTAATTTACATTTATATTCATTTTAGATTTACATTACATTTACATTTATATTCAATTTAGATATAATTAGATTTAATTTTACATTTACATTTACATTTACATGTATATTCAATTTAGATATAATTTAGATTTAGATTTACATTTATATTCAATTTAGATTTACATTTACATTTACATTTATATCAATTAGATTACTTTACATTACATTCAATTATATTCAATTTGATATAATTAGATTTACATTTACATTTATATTTAATTTAGATTTACATTTACATTTACATTTGATTTATCAATTTAGATTAATTTAGATTTAGATTTAGATTTATATTCAATTAGATTACATTTACATTTACATTTACATTTATATTCAATTTATTTACATACATTTACATCAATATATAATTCAGATATTATTTAGATTACATTTACATTTATATTCAATTTAGATATAATTTAGATTTAATTTACATTTATATTCATTTAGATTTAATTTAGATTACATTTACATTTATATTCAATTTGATTTAGATTTAGATTTACATTAGATTTAATTTAGATTTAGATGTTTTTTGAATATGTGAAGTAATTTTCATTTATTTATTTGAATAGTTTAAAGATGTCATCTCCTCCTAATCACGATGAGGATTTACCTTTGGACCAAAGATTGTCACTCGACATTTTTGGCCCACCTCCACCTATGCAACCCCACCTAATTATCCCCAAAATTATCCACCTAATTATTTCCAAAATTATCCACAAAATTATCCACCTAATTATCCACCTAATTATCAAAGAAGGGATCAACTTTAGATTTAAATTATCAACAACCCCCCCAAATGTATGCACCGTATTATACTTCAAACGATCCAAGCATGTTTATCCACAAGAAACACTCAACCGCCACCATCGAATGCAATGGAGGCACTTCTTCTGTAGCATCGAGTCAAGTCACCCTCCTATGGAAGGTACTCCGTCGAGAGTGTCACTGGAATGAAGAAGAACCAATCCTTCCTCCGACGGTGTCCCCCAGAAGGACAAGTGGTAAAGAAGACTAAAAGAGTTTCCTGAATACAATCAGCCGTGGGCCAAATGGTACAGGATTTCGCTAGATGAGAACGGCAACATGACCACCCTCGAATGTAAGGTACAAAATTGCAAGAAAGGATTTTTGTGTATAAACAAAGTAGTGGTATGACCAGCTTTAAAAGACATGTCGAAATGCACCAATGAAGGGTGAGGTTATATCTGAAAATCTGGACCGAGACAAAGTCCAAACCCTTATAAACGCATGATGGTACTAGAACCAACCCAAAATACGATGAATCAAAAATGCTTAGTGAATTAGGCACGGTACATTACCCACAAAGAACAACCATAAGCATGGGTGGTTGCATGAGTTTTGCCCGGTTAGTCATTCAGGGGTGTGCTCAACCAATGTACAAGAGGATCCATCATAGAAAGATGGTTGGTGAAATTAAAAACCAGTTGTACCAAAATAAAAGATGAGCTCCGAGCTATATTTGCATACCAACAAAATAAGGTATCAATTACCTCCGATATATGGACTGCCGGTAAACATGGCCTGTGGGTACCTCGTGTGTTACCGGCCATTGATCGATGATCAGTGGGTATTACAAAAAAGGATATTAAGTTTTCGTGTGTTAGATTTCCGCACTCAGCACATGTAATTTTCAAATCCATTATTAAGGTGTTAGAAGAGTATAACCTTAAGAGAGATAGGGAAACAAGGGTTTTCTCTATTTCATTCGATAATGCTAGTAACAATGTAGCTTCAATTGAGATTTTTAAACGGTCACTAAACCCGATTATGAATGGGGCAATGTTTCACCAAAATGTGCTTGCCACATACTTAACCTCGTCGTGAAGGCGGGCCTTAAAACAGAAGCAGTAAAAGATTTGATCATTAAATTAAAGGATTGCCTGTCCCACATTGTTTCAAATCAAGAAAGAAAACAACGGTTTGGTTTGATGTGTATCAACTATGGATTGAGCAAGTTGAAAGTTCCTTGGGATATAGATACCCGTTGGAACTCTACCTATAGGTTTCTGAACCGGTGCCTTCCTTACAAAGCCGTCATTGGAGAGTTTTGAGAGGCTCCACCCCCGAGGGAATGACATTGGAGCCCAGCCTCGAAGATGGGAGCAACTAACAACCCTGAGTAATTTCTTACGAACCTTTTTTAATGCAACCGTCCAATTATCCTGCTCGTACTCACCGACGGCATTTGAGTTGATCAAACATCTATATAACATCTCCAAGGTGTACCGTGAATTGGAAGAAGCTGAAAGCAAGTACACCACTCTCACACCGATCGTACAAGCCATGAAAGAAAAATTTCTAAAATATTGGGACGATGTACCCCTCCTGGCCATTATCGCAAGCTGCCTCAACCCGGCATACAAGAAGTTTTACACAATCAAAATAGTTATAGCGTACAAAGATAATCTACATTTAGACTACACCGGGGTGGATGCATTCGTGACTTCGAAGTTCGATGAGATGTTTGGCATATACCAGTCAAGAATGGGTGACAACCAAAACCCATCTTCGTCCCGTGCCGGTCCTAGGTAACAATTTAAATATCTACATTATTTTAATCTTTATTATTTATAATATCTACACTATTTGTCTACTAATTTTTTTATTTTTTTTAATAGTTCCACTTCCAGGAGCACTAGCAGCGGTGGATTGTTAGCAGATTTCCAATCGGAGATCGAACCGCACACATCCCCAAATGAGTTACTGAGCTATTTTGCGGGAGTAAACGAAAGAGAAGATGGACTTGACATCATGACGTGGTGGAAGAGGAATCAAAGAAACTATCCAACACTGGCGATGATGGCCCGCGACGTATTTGCCGTACCCGTGTCAACCGTCCCTTCCGAAAGTTGTTTTAGTTCGGCGAACAGGATCCTCTCCGACAAACGCAGTAAGTTGGGTGCACATGTTTTTGAGAGACTTGTGTGCTTGAAAGATTGGATTGATGCTGATGAGCGCAACCAACATCGAGATCATCAAGAATCATCATCCGGAGTCGACACTGAAGAAAGCGGTACCGAGCAGCGGCCCGCGGCTAATTCGGATTCAGACGGTGCGGAAGAGAGCGAACAATGGTATATGAATCCAAACTACTAGATAGGTAGTGTCGGTATACATTTCTAAATTTATTTAATCTCTATGGTTATTTTTTAAATTATAATTTCTAAACGTTTCAATTAGTTCTTAAATTATTCATTTTAAAGAAAAATTACTAACAAAAAAAAAGTTAGAACTCCGCCTATGTTATTTTACATAGCCGGTCCCAAGCCCGGAATAAAGGAGGAGGGTAACTTTTATTTTGAATTTAGATTTAATTTAGATTTAGATTTAATTTAGATTTGAATTTAGATTTAGATTTTTTTTTTCTTTTGAAATTCGGCAGAGGCTATTTTTTTCGGCAGAATCCAGATTCCAATCCAGAGGCATATTTTGAGTTTTTTTTTTTTTCCTATTATTTAATTTAGCTTAGATTTAAATTAGATTTCGATTCAATTTTAATTTTAATTTAAATTTACATTTATATTCAATTTAGATTTAATTTTATTTGCATCTAAATTTAGATTTGAATTTTTATTTAATTTAATTTAGATTTATATTATCAATTTAAATTGAACGTTTATAAAATATATTATCAATTTAAAATGTTTATTGTTTTAAATTAATTGATTTAAGATATTTTTGATTTATATTTTATTTAACCTATTAATTTATATTTGAATTTATATTTAGATTGTTTTTTTTCTTTTGAAATTCGGTAGAAGTTTTTTTTTTTTCCTTTTATTTAATTTAATTTAGATTGAAATTAGATTTGGATTCAATTTTAATTTTAATTTAGATTTACATTTATATTCAATTTAGATTTAATTTAATTTGCATCTAAATTTAGATTTGAATTTTTATTTAATTTAGATTTATATTATCAATTTAAATTGAACGTTTACAAAATATATTATCAATTTAAAATGTAAACTACAAATTTCAAGATATAAATAAATTATGAAACTATATAATTAGAATGAGAGTTTGAAAATAAAATAAAATTACTCGTGTAATGAAATAAATTTTCGTACGACACGTAATAATATTCGTACGACACGGTAAAAAAATAAGAAAACAAATCAAAATACAAAACAAAAAACAGCAAAAAAAAAAAAAAAAAAAATACCCCTGCCCGTCCTGCCCGTGCCCGCTGTACCCGTCTACCCGCAACGGGCACGGGTTTGAGACGGGCACGGCGGAGTTTTAAAAAAAAAAAACCCGCCTACCCGTGCCCGTTGTACCCGCCTACCCCCCTACCCGCCTACCCGCCTACCCGCTGCCCGCCTCGGGCATACCCCTGCCCTGCCCGAGGTACCCCTCAGCAGACCACTACTTGTGATATCACATACATAACTAACCCAATAATTATACAGAGATGAGAATCATTATCCAATCCTATATACATATCCCTAAGTTACCCTTGGGCCGACATTACTAGCATTCCGTGCCCGACGCTTAGACCGGGTAGATCGAGGTTTGGGTGGCATGACTATCTTGGACTCACCCCAGTCCCAGAACGTTTGTCGCTCCGACGAATCATGCTCGCATTCCGGGAATGTTGCCGGGTATCTAATAAAGTCATAGCAAACCGTATACGTCATATAACGCTCTCTAAACTGCCTCATGGCCGAACGTTTCGGCAGTGTCATGATGTTGAAATCTGCTGTAGCGAGCTCAAAGTCTGGACCGGTGCAATCAGTTGCGCTCGACTGGCAGCCGACAAGTACTAAGTCAGTGAATTCTGCCGTGAAGGGGGAGTATTTGTAACTAACTTTGTACTTGCCATTTTCTGTGGCCCACGCCGAGCCATCCCAAATAGTTGCATAGAGGTACATAGGCTTGGATGGGTAGTCCAGGCCCATGGCTTCGTGGCGGATCACTTCTCTTATCGGCTCATTGTCAATGTAAAATCTAATATGAAAAACAAAAAGATAGAAATGCAAGTGAGTGCAAGGAGAGAAGAGAAGAATAATTTAAGGCTTATATTTATGAATATATCTTAGCAGTGCATGCTGATAAATATGAATATTTTGATTGTCAGATTAGGAAAGAATAAATACATGATGTGATTTGAAGTCCAAAGTATGGAGTATCGGTGAAATGCCTCTGAAGGATCGAACGGTAGAAGATATCTCTCCTCGCGACCGTGATCGGTGCTGCCATTGCCGTATACATTTGTCTGAATCCTCCATTCTCTGCCTCTTCTGTTCCCCAAGAACTCAAAATCCAACTCATCATGAGTCTTCTCATATACATCTCCATTTGAAAGCTGCATGATGCAAAATCATTAATTGAAAGCTGCATGATGGTAATTGGCGAATTTCTGTATTTTTTTTTCTAATCTTAGTAAAGGTATCAGTATGATTTACTTTATATATATGATTTAAGCAACCATAAGAAATGTAATAGATATCTAGTATATACAAATTTGTGGTTGCAAATGGACTGCTAGTTACATATTCTGGGGTTAATTTTACATAAAAATAAAGACAAAAGTCTATCAATACAAGTTTAATAGCGGTTCCTAGTTAGTTATATACAATTGTTATTGGTTGAACTATGTTAAAAATAGAAATATAACAACTAATGCAGGTTAATTATCTCTGCCCCATATGATTAGTTGCAGAAGTTCTTAGTAGTTTATTTAACATAATATAATATAGCAGAACTAGTTATATCCTCTGTAGCTCTTGGTTGTACTATGAATAAACTAATGAAAAATCTTGAATAATTTAAAGATTTAGAACAAACATTCCAACAACCAATTATGCATTAATTATGCTTACCTTCTACCTTTACATGTGCAAACCATAGAGAGAAAGGATAGATGGTCAACACAACACACCTCAACTCCAAATTAAATCAATGATGAATAATAGTCTACTTATCCAGAATATATATAAAAGTTGAATTTAAGCAATTTGAGTGATTATGAAGATGCAAAGATTAAATATTATGTCAATATAACTCACATAAAATGCAACGACAACACCGGCAGAGTGTCCTTTCGGTAGCTTTATCGAAGCACTAAAGAATCCACTCTGATATGCTTCAGAAGAAATGAACCCTGATCCTGTTCATTGTCATACAAGCAAAATAAACACTAATTAAAAAGAAGAAAAATTATTGATGATATCTATCTATTAAGATGAAACACAGACCAAATGATACATAGAGGGAATTAAAAGAGCCTAACCGGTATAGCGGTTGAGAGTGAGGCTGACACTCTTGCCGTCAGGTGAAATTACAAGGTTGTCCTCACCGAAAAGCTTTGAGAATCCATCCTCAAAGGCTATTGTAGGGACATCAAATGGAGATACAAACGCAAAGATAAATGTCGCGGCAACGAATGCTCTCAGCTGGAAGAACATGCCAGTGCCCATTAGCATAGCTGTGCTGTTCTAAGCTCTCTCTTTGAATTTATCCTCCCAAAATTTGGTTTTGATTGTAGTCTCTTTTCTTTTTCTTCCTCTTTTCTATAGTGAGAGAGAGTTGAGTTGGATGTTTATGTTTGTGTTCTCTTATTTCTGCACCACTTGTTTATAAAGTCAGGTGTGGTGGTACACAGAATTAGAGAATGGTAGTGACATGTCAATTATATAGAGAGAGAGAACAGGAACAAATGAAGGCTTATCTGGCAATGAACAATTTGATGTTTACATTTTGTTGTTAGCATATTTGCAATTGCAACCCCCCAAAAGCATTATCTTTGTACACAATAATAGTTTTTATGTTCATCCCTGTTTGTAACCTTTGGAAATTTAATTAGTATCATGCTTAAATAATTGAATTAAAAGATGGAAGTGAAAATAATTTACAGTTACTTTGAATATTATAAAATAATGCTAAGATTCACTTCTACCAAAACTGGCTAATGTATATTTTCATGTAAAATGTAAACAGATGAGGTTTAAAATTCAATAATAGCTATTCAAATTAAATGTGTACTGGTATATTATATCAAAGCCATTTATGATGACACAATGGTTTAATATAATATACAAGTACACCATTGTGTCATCACAACAAAATAATAGCTATATAGGGACTCCAAGCCATGTTACAAAACTTAAGATTGAGGGGCTATTTCAAATAAATGCGAAGTTAAGTGGGGCCGAATGAAATTTGACCTCCAAGGTCAATTGACCGAAGTTCTAGATGATACTTTGATTATTTATTTTTCATTCCAATTTCATCCTTGGAGGCATCATGAAACAAGGAAAAACAAAGACATTCTATTTATTTGTTCCTCTTTTTTTTTTAAAGAAGGTCGAAACCCAATATGTCTTAGGCTTAAAAATCCTTGAAATTTTGAAAATAATTTTGAAATTAATCAAGTCTAAAACTCTAAAAATTAAAAGATGCACACATGTTTGTTAGTTAATCTTATAAATTGATCATACATCAAATTTTATGCAATTTGAGTATCATTTAATATTATAATATAATTAAATATTATAAATCAGAACAAATTTAAATCGTTTGCTAAATAAAAACTTACGTCATTTCATGATTTTTTTTGTAGGGTAAACTTCTAAAGAGAGAAAATATATCTCTATATATATACTGAAAAAATACAAATACTCTCCAAAGAACTTAAATGTTCAAGATCATTTCAGCAAATATGCAAAAAATGTGTTAAAAAAAGTACAACAATAGAAATAACCTAAAACCTATTTTTCAAAAATACCCTAACACTACTACAGAAAAACAGATTACACACGGACATTAATGGAAGAGCTACACGGATTTCCTGCTGTGTTTAAAGCCAGGGTGTATGAATAGGTCAAGAACTACACACGGATATTTAACCGTGTGTATTATAATGATTTCTACACGGATATTCCCTAATTAACCGTGTACAAAGACTACCGAGCTACACGGATATCCCCTAATTAACCGTGTACGATTCCTCTTTCTACACGGCTTTGTATTAAAAGTCCGTGTAGCTCTCTTAGCTATTGTACACAGACTTTTGGTAAATATCTGTGTAGCTCTCTTAGCTATTATACACGGATTTTTAACAAAAAAACCGTGTATGATTAGTATTGCACACGGACAACTGTTAAATAGCCGTGTGCAATAGTTATTTTTTTTTTTTTTTTCTATCGTACACGCACAATTGTGAAATATCCGTGTATAAATAACTTTTTTTTTTTCGTATATTTTGTTTTTGGGCTAGCCTCCAGCTTTGCTAGCCAATTTTTTTCAACATAAAATACAAATATTCATTCGAAACAGATTAATTAGCAAGAAATTCATATACTAAATTTATACAAAATTCATATAGCAATAAATTCATTCGAAACATATTTTTATTACAAATTAATCTATGCAAATCCATATCGAGGATTACAAAATTCCATGGCAAACCACCTTGCCCACAAGCACCGCACATCGTCGATCTGATCCCAACTGTAATGATCTTGCTTTGTCACATTCTACAAAATTATAATTTGATAATAGTTAGTATTTCAGAAATGGTAGATATCAATTGCTTATTATATAGGAAATTCATATGAAGTACATACCGCTTTTGGGAATTCGAATTGTATTCTTTCAACAAAGTCAAACATGAATATCATCGTGTAATAAGCGCATTCCCAACCCTCCTTCTGTTGCGGGCTCTGAAATTTACATTTAGCGGCATTTGTTAGAATGACAATAATTTTTTTAACAAGATATGAAATTTCTAACTCATAAAGTGTGCTCACCAACATGTACTTCCAATTCAACTTGCTTTTCTTGCCCGGGCCCGTGCTATCTGATCCTCCCTCTTTAATATATTTCACAAAAGCCCTTAGAAAAGTGAGTGAATGTAATTAGCAATTTTATAATTTGATATGATTGAAAGAAATGCAAACCTATAGAATTATTATTGCTTACTTATTCACAAAAGGCAAGATAACTTTGCACTTGGCAGCCGCGGTCCTTCCTGCTGGCTTACAAGAATCAATAATTATGCCCACACTTAGGTACGGCACAATGAGAATCGTGCACCAATATTTGATGTGGGATCGAGGAGAAGAATTATAGTACTTTAGCATATAAAAGTCACACGAGTATTTGCTATGATTGATGGTGTGATTTCATTTTTTTATGTTTAACTTTTAATTCCTTTATACAATTCTTTAATTAAAATATAAACAACACATAAGTTAAGATTAGAACTAACCCCTCGTGGTATGGCATGAGAATGAATTTCTTCTCCTCCGCCTTAGCACGATGCATCGCAGAACACATGTACTCGATAGCCATATCCGGATAATATGTCGCTGCCGTGCCACTCACTTTCTCGGGATCCAGAAACACGCACAAGTTCTTCCTTTCAACCATCTCATCACAAAATCGGACTAGCTTCCTGAAAACTCATCATATTGTAATTAGAATATATATTTGAGTTCTATACAATAATGAAAATATTTTAATATCACTAACATGAGGAAAATGGTGATGTGTGAAACATCGAGCCATTTGTCGGAGGACGAGTGGTGGAAGAGGTCCTTGAAGTCTCTGAACGACAGCAGGAGCTCCCTGCCTTCGTGTAGAAACATCCCAGGTGGGACAGGGATGACGATAGCCTCCATGCCGTCGGGCGCCGTCATCAAGTAGTCGTGGAGAAGGCGCAAATCATTGGGCAAACGGCTGTATTCTTCTTCTATGACCATAGGACGGGGCGGTGATTGTGGCGCGTCAGGCGCGAAGTCGCAAGCCACCTCCTGACGTACCGGTGAGAGAGCCGTACCGGTAACATCATCTCCTCGTGTCTGTATCAAGTTATAGATGTATTATTCTAGTATTTCAAAAAGAATGAGTTGAATATAACAAAATAAATGAATTTTTTTATGGATTACCTGATCCAAAACAATCTGACTCTTGGGCCATTGGACAAATGACATCCGTGCGTCATCAAGCACAACCGCGTCGTCGGTAGGGACAGGAAGGGGTACGCGCTGCCATCCATCCACGACTAACTCAACCTGCACGCATGCATGGTCGGGTCTTAGCTGAGTATTGTGTACACTTTTGGCGAGTGGATGTACAACGCCCTTAGCAACGATCAGAGAAACACTGCCATTCCGCAGGACGAGGTCGCATGCTCTGGGGTCCTGCAAATTTATAGGACAGTTGTTTATTTTAGTGATGCGATATTGTCTAACAAGGTTGCAAACAGGTTTTAAATACCTTTAGATTATGAACAAGTATTGATTACCTTGAGATTATCCAAATCGTCTAAGGCGCCCCACGTGCCGGATGCTTGACTACTTCGCCGAATTCCCGGCGAAATGGGAGGTGGTTGCTCGGATGGCTGCGTAGTTGCTGATCTAATTTGTGTCAACATTGCATGCATCTCAGCAAACCTTGCGTCGTACTCTGCGCTCACCTCCGCGCGTATCTGCGCAACTATCTCGTCTTTGTTTACCTTGGCACGAGATTTTCTTTGAGGTTTTTGTCCCTCCACTCGGAACACCTCCTTCCAGCCCCTGTAGACCCCTACACCTCTTACTCGACCCGGGTGTTCTGGATTCTCGAGCGCTGCGGACAAGGAATCATTTTGTCGTTCGACACTCCGGGCACCCGAGTTGACCTCCTCCTCCACTTCCAACTGTTCAAGTAGAAGAATTAGTTAAAGAAAAAGAACAATTGACGTACTTTCGGAGTTATAAATGACTCTTAACCATTCTTTGAGCCACGCTTTGCAAATCCGTTGGGAGTACTATCCTCCCGTCAGCGGTTACCTCGGCTCTACCCATGACCCAATCTTTGCCCCTAGGATTTTGGATCCTAACCACGGGTGAGTCAGAATCCTTGTTCGCGTCCAGGACTTTCCTCCATTCTGCCGACTTACCCTCGTAACCACCTGACCCTAGATGGTGTGGATACTTGTTAAAGGCAACGGTCCTCCTGCATTTATCACTCTTTGCCTTCACAGAAACAAGACAATAACGATCAGTTAGTTTTAGAAAGATAAGTACATATCGAGAAAGAATAAGCATAAATTTGGCACGAGTTAGATACCTGGAACTCTTCGGTAGACTTCAAAGCTTGATACGCATCCCAGTCCTCTTGTTTTAGCCATTTGTAGTAGCCGACCGGATTTTTCCCTTTCTCCATGAACTCCGTCTTCAACGTGCTCTTGTATTGCTTCCAACCATTGTTCATAATCTTCAAAGTCTTATCCTTTGGAACATCACTCTTGATGTTCCACTGAGCCTGATTGACACAAATATTTAGTGTATTTAAGTATAGATCATACATAAGTGAAAATTCAAGAGAAGAGTTGTTAGGCACTTTACCTTCACCGTGTTCCACCACTCGTCCTTCACCTTATCCTCGAAATGATCCCATCTCTCAACAAGGATACTCGCATTTTGCCTCACGAAGCTCGTACACCAATTTGAGTATTTCTGCCGTTTTGGTCCCTGCGCACGCCCGTCTTCTGTGAACCAGATTTCTTGATGGGTCTGCTCGGACATGCTCGTGCACATTGTAGGCCTTCTTCTCCTTCTTTCTGACGAGGCAGTAGCTTGCTGCTCCTCTTCTTCCATCATATCCTCGTACTCATCCTCATTCGACATGGTTCTGCATGAAATTAAAGATCAAATCATAAGTGACCAATAATTGATATTCTTGCACAAAAAGAGATAAATTAACAAAATAGAGATAAATGAATTACAAGTACCCTAAATTATTTGAATTAGAATTAACCTAAAATACCCTAACATGCAAGTACCATAATTATTTGAATAACCTAAAATTAACAAGTACCCTAAATTAACCTAAAATACCCTAAAATTAACAAGTACCATAAAATAACCTAAAATACCCTATATACAAATTATGAAAAACCACAATGTATTCAATAACCTAAAATTAAAGGCCGGCCATTTATTTAAACTCAAATTTCCCAATTTCTTCTCAATAGCGCAATTTCAACAGAGAACAAGCACAGGGGTTGCTGGTACACCATACCAGTAGCCAAAATTGGTACACAAACCAGCAAAATTGGTACACCATACCAGTGGGCGTCATTGTGCTGTACTAACGGGTTCAAACCCAATAAGAAAAAGAACGAGATAGAGAGACGCTAACCTAGGTGAGAGAGACCACGGGTTAGAGAGAGAGAGACCACGGGTGAGAGAGACCGAGGAGCACAGGCGGCGAGGCGGTGAGGCGCGCGGTGAGGCGTTAAAAATCGAGCTCGTGTCTTTGGGAGGTTTTTGGCAGAGAAGGGTTTTCGGACTTATGAAAATTTTGGCAGAGAAGGATTTCGAAATAACCAATGTTTCCTCATTATACACGGCTGTTAAGTTAATGTCCGTGTGCAAATCACCTTTCTACACGGTTGTACATAAAAATCCGTGTGCAAATCACCTTTCTACACGGACCATTAGCTAAAAGTCCGTGTAGCTCTCTTCCATTTCTACACGGACTATTAGCTAAAAGTCCGTGTATAAATCGTTCCGACAGGCGGGTCCCAGGTTCAGTAAAATGCTCTGAAGGGTTGCGGGCCGCAATATGAATGGTTGCGGGCCGCAATACTTCAGCAGGATTGAAAATAATTCTCTGACTCGTTTCGTTGCGGGTCGCAATATGAATGGTTGCGGGCCGCAATACTTCAGCAGGATTTTAACTAATATTTATTTTAACTAATATTTATTTTAACTAATATTAAATGTTGGATAAAGTTGATAATATTATAAGCATTAAACATAATCCTTCCTTAAATATTTTAACTAATATTAAATATTTTAACTAATATTAAATATTTAACTAATATTAAATATTTTAACTAATATTTTAAATATTTTAACTAATATTAAATATTTTAACTAATATTTAGTGAAAACTAATATTTTAACTAATATTTATTTTATTTTATTATTAAATGTTTTAACTAATATTTTCAAAAACTAATACTAATATTTGATAATATTATAAGCATTAAACATAATATTTGATAATTTTCAAAAACTACATTATGTTTTTTTCTTTTTTTTTCTCTTTTTTTCCTTTTTTATTTGATATATTACAAGCTAAAGTTGCAATATTAAAAGCTACACGGTCTTAAACAAAATAATATTACACATTATGCTTTTTTTTTTCCTTTTTCCTCCTTTTTTTCCACTATTTGAACAGTACCCTCGGCCCATAATCCTTCATTGTGGTCGGACCGCATGTAGTCAGCTTCGTCTACCCCTTCAAGTGTTGCTACCTCAGTTTGCACATCGGTACAAAATGGAGGTACCTCGTCGAACTGGTCGTACTCTTCTTCATCGACGACATTTTCTACCCCGACAATCCTTCTTTTTCAGGATAGGACGACGCTCAACCTGGCATCACTCGGGTCAGTGGCATACAAGACTTGGGTGGCTTGCTTGGCGAGTATAAATGGATCATCAACATGCCCAACCCTGTTTAAATCAACGAGTGTGAACCCGTCGTTATCAACTTTAACACCTCGGTCTTCGACCCATTGACACCGAAACACGGGAATGCTCAGGCGAGGACTGTAAATGAGCTCCCAAATTTCTTGAATAATGCCATAATATGACTTTGATGCTATTACAGCCCGGCCATCTCCGGATCTACTGAATTCTTGAGAGGTCGCCACCAACGTCACCCCACTGTTTTGCATCGTGCTCTTATCACTCTGGGATTTAGTATAAAATGTATATCCGTTAATCTCGTATCCTTGGAATGTTCTAACAACAATTTGGGGTCCTTCGCCAAGCAGTTTAACAATTTCAGGTACGGGGTGTGACTGCACTCTTTCTTTCAGCCATCCTATAAAAGAACGATTATGCTCGTTAGTAAGCCACTTCTGACTCCTCGTGTAGTTTTGTTGTTGAAGGATTGTCATGTGCTCATCTATATAGGGAGCAACATCTGTCATGTGTTGTAGTACAATAAAATGTGCCTTTTGTAGTTCATTTAGATCAGCAACTACGGCTCTCAACCCAATTGTCCCGACTCCTTGGAGCCTTCCCTCGTATCGAGATTTTGGAACGCCAATAGGATCCACACCGGTCAAGTAGTTGGTGCAAAAATCAATCACCTCCTCCGTAGAATATCCTTCTATAATGCTGCCTTCGGGTCGATGTCGGTTCCTTACGTATTTTTTCAAGATGCCCATGTATCTCTCGAATGGATACATATACCGAAGGAACACGGGACCACAAATCTTAATTTCTCTCACAAGATGAACAACAAGGTGAACCATGACATCGAAAAAAGATGGCGGAAAATACATCTCAAGTTGGCAAAGAGTAACGACGACCTCCTTTTGCAAAGAGTCCAATTTTAGAGGGTCTATGTCACGTTAAGAAAATTTTATAATAAAATTTCAATTGTTTATTTATTTAGAACGTTTAAAACGGAATCGAAATTTGATCAACGAGAGTGGAATGAGAATTTAAAACATGTTAACTAGGGTTATATTGAATGTTAGAATTTTGGACCATTGATTCATCCTAGCACGGATCGCGAAGCACCCTCTTTAATAAGCACTAACATTTACTCATCCTAGCACGGATCGCAAAGCAACCCCTTTGATAAACCCTGCCCCTTCCTTCTTCTCCCGTGAGTGTAGTCGGCCAAAGAGAAAGGAAGAGAAAGAACGAGAGAAAGAGAGAGAGGGAAGAAAGGAGAGGGAGAGCTCCGAAATCCCGTCGGATTGCGCCACCGTTCGAGAAATCGAGCTTGAAACCGAGACGGCAGCAGTAAATCTCTCCTAGTCATCCCGTTGGTAATTTCTCTCTTTTACCTTCTTCGTTGAAAATCGGAGATTTCTCGAATTCGTGGTTGTTCGTTTTAAAACCGAGTTGAGTGTTAGAATTGATTGAACTCTAACCCCTTTGAGCTTCTTATCTCTCGTTTGCCTATTTTCGACTTGATTTCATCTCCCATTTTGGATTTCCCCTTTTCTAGGGTTTCGATGCCGAATCCCGAATTGAACCGCGGCATTGGTTTGTTAAGTTAGTCCGACCAACTAAACTTGTTATCGGTAGGGTTATCTCTCGATTGGGAAAGGTTAGTTTATGAAATGGTTAAATCAAGGTTTCGACCAAAATAGGGTTACCCCAACCGACCAACCGACCAACCGAATTGATGCGTAAACCAGGATAGCGAACCAGTACAAGATTATGACCTAATTGGGATGATATACATGGAATGTAGGTGTAGGCTCGGTTGAGCAAAGGTTGGCTGGGCATTCCGAGACGCTTGATCCGTAGTCACGTGGTACGCCTAACGTCATCAGGTGCGGGATTCTTGGACTTGTTGATAATTTATATTCATGAATTAAACTGCTTTTAATTATCATGTTGAACTGCTTGATTGATTGCATGCTCGTATTGTTCGAATCATATGCATAATTGGATTAACTTAGAAATGATCTGTACTGAAATTGTCTTATTGCGGGCCGCAACAACTCCCATTACGGGCCGCAATCATTAACGCAGCTCGAAATATAAACTGAAAACCCTCTGACTACTTGGCTGCGGGCCGCAACAACCTTACTACGGGCCGCAATGACCCTATTACGGGCCGCAATAAATCTTACTGCGGGCCGCAATGAAAATCACAGGAAAATGGCTCTCTGGACAAAAATGAGAAATAGCCTGCGGGCCGCAACTACACCCATTGCGGGCCGCAATAGAGGTCTGGAAAATGCCAAGTAAGAGTGGGGAACTTGGGGAATTTAAGTCGCGAACCGCAATAATCCCGTTTCAATCCGAAATAAATATGTTAGTCGTATTTGCATGTTGAATGGTATATCTTTTGCTTGTGTTCTTTTGTTTTGGAAACTACGGTCGAAAGTCCCCAATAATTTATGACTATCTAGGATGGTCGGTAACGTTTCGAAATCAACGCTGGGCGATGACTCGAAACCATGTGCACATGAGAAGAATTAACCACTGCTGGGCAGTGATTGATTTAGGTCAGTCGATGCTGGGCAATGACTGATCGTGACGGAGACTTTGGGTGACTGTGAGAAAACGATGAAATGGTGTCATATCCAGGCTGGGCCAGGAATGACAGTTTGAATTGACGTATTGAGAATGGACGATTCTGAGCTTATTGCATACGAATTCTTTTTATCTGATTATGAACCAGACCTTAGTTAATGGTTAAGCCAAGCACTGCGGATGGGTGTCAGATAAAGGGTCCAGCTGGTGGGCCATCTGTAGGTGTCAGTGACACTGCAGATGTGGGTTGGATAAAGGGTCCAGCTCGGTGGAACATCCGTAGGTGCTACCAGCTGAAATAAAATGAGTTAAGCCAAAGTTATGCGTGTTTGAGATTCATCTTGGAAATTCCGTAACTTGTGTTTCATTTGGTACAATTGTTGTCGAGCATACGCACTTGTTTTATTTATGAATACGCATATGTCTGAACTGCTTTTGTAGGGTTTCATTTTTGAATATAGATTTTGATTGCAAGTCCAATAATCTAAACTGTGGCAAATTTCGCACTGAGAATTCGTTCTCACCCCCACCTTTGGGTTATTTTACAGGATTTGAGGCGTCGGGTTCTGGTGGAGAGGCACGCGAGTTGTAGACCCTTGACAGTTGCTTTTGTATGGCCTAATCTACCTTTTTGTTGTATAGTTTAGGGTTAGGCCTGATGGTTGGTATCGGTATGAGATACCTTTATTGTATTATACTCTGACTAGACCGTTTACCTTTCTTTATGGGTTTATATATATATATATATATATTTATCTTACCCTTAGGGATGTGCTTGATATTGGATAATTATGCGTATTTGGATGAAATGGGTAATCGCCTTGTAAACATACACGGTTTGTATGTTTACGGCAGGGAACTGTTGCGCATTATGGCTGCGGGGTGTGACAGTTCTCTTTGGTGGTATCAGAGCACAAGGTTGTAAGCCCTAACCGGACCGGTAGGACACGTGAGTGGGGTACGTTACACTTGGGTCGTCCGACTGGCGACTGGTATATTATATGAAGTCTTTACACATAAACTGAGCTAAGGTTCTATGGCAATTTAGGATCATGGACGGGCGTCGCGGTAGAGGGCGTGGTAGGGGACGACCACCTCGCACGAGAGCTGGTGGACGGGTTCAGGACATAATTATCGAACCCGCTACTAGCAGAGCTGAGACCGGACCGGCAGGGCCGGAAGGTCAAGGAGCTGAGTTTGGGCCTGGAGATGCACAGGACCGAGATCGAGCTCTCGACGAGAGATTGATAGCCGCATACGAGAGAGGTCGCCAGGCAGAGAGACGTGACGCTGCACCTGAGGTCCAGAGAAATGCTCCTGAAGAGTTTAGGAGGTTGTATGACTCCTTCCTGCGCCTCCAACCACTGCGTTTCGATGGCACGGGTGAATTTGCAGTGGCAGAGGAATGGCTCGCGAGTATACACGCGAAGCTGGTTCTATGTCTAGCGCCAGAAGAAGACATGGTAGAGCTGGCAGAACAGCAGTTGGAGGGGGATGCCAGGTTTTGGTGGGATGGAGCCCGACGTAGCTTCGTCGGGGAGGAGGCAAAGATTCTGTGGGAATGGTTTGAGCAACAGTTCACCCGACGGTTTATGAGTAACTTGCAGCGAGAGGCGCTGCGAAGGAAATTCTTGGACTTAAGGCAGGATGGGAGGTCAGTGGCAGAATACAACAAGGAATTCCTCGCCTTGTCAAGGTACGCAGTAGATGTACAGAATGATGCGGTGAGGTACCACAGGCAATATCTGGACGGGTTAGATGGGGGTATCTCGATGATTGTTGATACCCCATTAGCTACTGAGCTTCAGGCGATGATGGATCACGCAGAGCAGGTAGAGCTGCACAGCAAAAGAAAGAGAACCCAGATATCCGAGCGGAATGTCAAGCAGAAAGAGGATCAAAATAGACAAATCGCGAGGTCAAGTGGTGGACCGTCGAATGCTAGACCACCCCCTAGACAGATGGGAGCACCGAGGCCCCCTTTCAGGCAGATAGACGCACCGGGAGTTAGGCCGGGATTTGATCCGACATGGTGCCGTACGTGCAACCAGGGGCACTCTGAAATCCAATGTAGGCGTCGCAACAGTGCGTGTTTCACATGCGGCAGTATGGAACATTGGGCGAGAGAATGCCCGAACGCGGCACTGGAGTTTCAGGGGTACAGGGGACCCGGAGGGCCTGCAGGACGTGGGCAGGGTGGACCACCATTCCGAGGTCGAGGCGTTCCCCAGATCGGCGGGGGCAGGACCGGAGGTAGAGTAGCGGTTCATGCGATTGAGGCACCAAGATTTCAGGAAGAGAGGGATGACATGAAGCCATCTGGGTCTCGAGCGGACGTGATGACAGGTATACTTTCTATCTCAGGCTGTTATGCGCACTGCTTGATTGATATCGGGTGTAGCCATTCCGTTGTGTCCAAGGCGTGGGTAGAAAAATGTAACTGGCCAACCGAAACCTGTAACCAAGTCCTTACTGTCCAAACCCCTTTCGATTCAAATGACCGAGAAGTCACCACATGCCGAAACAGAAAAGTCAGAGTGGATGGTAGGGATCTCGAGATAGACCTGTTGGTTATGGAGATCACCGGATACGATATTTTGTTAGGGATGGATTGGTTGACAAGACATGCGGCGACAATCGACTGCCCACACCGCAGGGTCTGTTTTACAACTTCACGAGGTAGTACATCGTGCATGCTGAACTGTAGGAAGGTCGGGGGAGTAATACCGTGTATCTCAGCGGTGGAAGTTAGGCATCTGATCGAGTCAGGATGCAATGCGTACTTGGCAGCGGTTGTGTATACGGTTACGGAAGTTCCTGAGATGAATGAGATACCGGTGGTGGCGGAGTTTGCGGATGTGTTCCCGGATGAAATAATTGAACTACCACCCGTGCGAGAAGTGGAATTCGGCATAGAATTGGTGCCAGGCACGACGCCAATTTCCAAGACTCCGTATCGAATGGCTCATGCAGAATTGAAAGAGCTTAAGGCACAGTTGGAAGAGATGCTGGAAAGCGGGTTCATCAGGCCAAGCACATCTCCATGGGGTGCTCCCGTGCTCTTTGTAAAGAAGAAAGATGGTACCTTGCGATTGTGTATCGACTACCGCGAACTGAATAAGGTGACCGTGAAAAATAAGTACCCGATACCCGGAATCGATGACTTGTTTGATCAACTGCAAGGGTCTTCGATTTATTCCAAAATAGACCTGAGGACGGGGTATCACCAATTGAGGATAAGGCCGACTGACGTGGAGAAGACAGCCTTCCGAACACGCTACGGGCACTACGAATATCTGGTGATGCCGTTTGGGCTGACGAACGCACCCGCCGCATTTATGGATCTTATGCACCGGGTGTTTCATGATCTGCTGGATTCGACAGTGGTGGTTTTCATCGATGACATCCTAGTGTACTCGCGATCACGAGAAGAGCATGAGATACACCTACGAATAGTGTTGCAGAGGCTGAGAGAGCACAGGTTGTTCGCAAAATTCTCGAAATGTGAATTCTGGCTCGAGAAAGTGACCTTTCTCGGCCATGTGATATCAAGAGAAGGATTGGCGGTCGATTCCGAAAAGATTCGGGCAGTGACCGAATGGAAAAGACCAGAAACGGTTACAGAGATTCGCAGTTTCCTGGGGCTAGCAGGATACTACCGACGATTTGTGCTTGGATTCTCACAGTTGGCGGCTCCTCTTACGAAACTGTTGCACAAGGGGGTGAAATTCGAGTGGGGTGCTGAACAAGACCAAAGTTTTCAGAAACTGAAGGACCGGCTGGTGTCGGCACCGGTACTTGCCATGCCAATTATGGACGAAGAATACACCGTGTACACCGATGCATCCCGAACTATTTTAGGATGCGTGTTGATGCAGAAGGAACATGTGATTGCATATGCCTCCCGACAGATTCGACCGCACGACCAAAATTATCCGACCCATGACCTGGAGCTAGCTGCAGTAATCTTTGCTTTAAAAATTTGGCGGCATTACCTGTGTGGAGTGAGATGCCGTATTTTTACGGATCATAAGAGTTTGAAGTACATCTTCACGCAACGAGAGCTAAATTTGAGACAAAGGAGATGGCTGGAGTTGATGAAAGATTATGACCTAGACAATATCATGCGGGAAAAGCGAATGTGGTAGCAGATGCTCTAAGTAGGAAGAGTCAAATAAATCTGGCATCGATTATCACCAACGAGACGCATCTCCTCGAAGAAATGCAAAGGATGAGCTTGTACGTCGGTGCATCTCATGAGTTCGCAGTGGAGACATCGTCCCGCTTGATGGGAAATAGTGCTAAGGCAGGCGCGTCTGCTGTCGCGTCAATTATCTTGGCTGCGGTCGAAATTCGACCGGAATTACACGAACAGATTCGAACAGCACAACAGGAAGACTCAAAATGTCAAAAGTTCCGACAACATTATGAGTCGAGTGCAGACTCGCCATTCCAACTTCGCGAAGACGGTATCCTAAGGTTCCACAATCGCATATGTGTTCCGAATGACTCAGAACTGAAGAATCTGATTCTATCAGAAGCACATGACTCGGGATACACCATTCACCCTGGAGAAGTTAAGATGTATCAAGACTTAAAGCAACACTTCTGGTGGCCAAAGATGAAACGGAACGTGCAAAACTATGTCAAAAAGTGCCAGGTATGTCAACAGGTCAAGGCAGATAGACGGAAGAGGGCGGGATTACTAAGACCCCTTGAGATACCTGCCCGAAAATTTGAGTCGATCACTATGGATTTTGTGACTGGGTTCCCAAGAACGGTCGGAAGATACGATGCCATCTGGGTGAATGTAGATAGGCTGACGAAGATTGCGCACTTCATTCCGCTTCGGGTCGAGACCTCTGGAAGAGAGTTAGCTGATCTGTTCTTGAAGTACCAATTCAAATACCACGGCTGCTCGCGCCACATTATCTCCGACCGGGACCCCCGATTTACCTCCCACTTTTGGGAGAGCTTCCAAGAAGCCATGGGTACGAAGTTGAGGTTCAGTACCGCGCATCATCCTCAAACCGACGGCCAATCTGAAAGAACCATACAAACGTTAGAAGATATGCTGCGATCGTGTGCCCTGAGTTTCCGAGGATCTTGGATCGATCACCTGTACCTGGTGGAGTTTGCATATAACAATAGCTACCATTCGAGTATCGGAATGTCACCACAGGAGGCTCTGACGGGACAGCAGTGTCGCACACCGCTGTGGTGGGGACCAGCAGGTACATACTCACCTACAGGACCTCAGATGCTTGAAGAAGTCGCAGAAAAGACGAAAGTCGTCCTGAGTCGACTTAAATCAGCGCAAGAAAGACAAAAGAAGTATGCCGATGTTCATCGACGGCTGTTAGAATTTCCTGAAGGAGATCATGTGTGGCTACGAGTTTCACCGTCAGGGGTGTGCACCGGTTTGGCGTCTCAGGTAAATTGAGTCCTCGCTATATTGGGCCGTTTCAGATTACACGGCGAGTGGGACCGGTGGCATATGAGCTCGCATTTCCACCAGCATTGGACCGGGTTCATCCGGTGTTTCATGTGTCGCAATTACGCCGGTACGTGCGAGATCCATCTCACTGCATTGATCACTCCGATCTGCATGTCCAAGAGGACTTGACCTATCAAGAAGAGCCGATGCAGATACTGGACAGAAAGGAACAGCGACTTCGGAACAAGGTGATCAAACTTGTTCTGGTCAAGTGGGGACGCCATTCCGATAAGGAAGCAACATGGGAAGGGGAAGAAAGTATCCGCGAGAAGTACCCCGAACTATTCGACGATTCAGGTATGAAACTAAGTTCAGAGGACTGAACTTTATCTTAAGGGGGGGAGAAATGTCACGTTATCTTAAGGGGGACAGAATATCCTGATGGGACTTTTATACCATTGAGGCATTCACAGAAGCTTGGTTTTCTCTTTCTTTGTGTAGGGCGCAGAAAGTTGCACAGCTGGTATGGAAGGTGTGTGCATATGTATTTAAATGTCTCATGGTTCAATGCTCTCGATTGGTTAAAGAACATCGAACTTGAAACATTCATTTCTTTCTTTCTGCTAATCCTTCCGGTTCACCCTAGACAGACCTACGATTCATAATCAGTCCATCGAGAGAGTTTAATGATTGTGGGGACGTTTAACTCCCAGCGGGCGCAAGCCCCCGCTGTTAATTACATCAGATGACCCTTCCAAGCCATACTGAATACCTCGTTCATTCCAGGATTTGAAGCCTATTTGTTGTGAATTGAATAAAGAGGCTAAAAGGGGAGGACTCATGTACTTGGTCTTTTTGTGTTCTTTTGATTATTATTGTTTTAGGTATTTAATTAATATGTATGCACAAAATACAATGAATGTTATTAAAATACATTTATTATACCCTTTTATTTATTTTAGAAACATATTTGTATTTGAGAAAATATATTTGTGCTTTATTTATATTTTATTTAAGAGGAAATGATTTAAACATGAAGAAAAGGGTATTTTGGTCATTTGGCAGGTTGTATGTTGTTTGATCATGCTTGATTTCGATTTAGAAATATGAAGGATTCGATTTGGGTTCATTTAGAGTTGGTTTGAGTTGATTTGGATTTGAAATGAAGAAGTTATGACCAAAAAGGGCTGGAAATGGCTTGTTTGTGAAGTTTTAGGTTTTTCAGGGACTTATTTGTGAAGCTGAAAGGATTGAGATTTGTGATTTGAATTTGAGATGAAGCTTGGGCTGTAAGTGGGATTTCCAAGGACTTTGTTTGAGAAGTTTGCAAGACGTCAAGGACTGATTTGTGGATGTCGAAGGACTGCACTTGTGACTTCTTTTGTCATAAGGATCTGTTTGAAAAAGGTTTCGATTCTTTGTTATTCGGGGTTTTGAGGTTTGTATTGATCCTTCAAGGTTTGTGTTGAGGGCCTCTTGCTATTGTTGCCCTCATGTTCTTCGTGGTTTCGGTTAATTCTTTTGCGAATTGAATTTGTAGAGGAGTAACTCTTGCCAGCTTTCGACATTGCTTTAAATGAATGTCAACGTTTCCTTTTTCATGGGATTTGATCACATGATGGCATGGTCTTAACCTGCAAGTATGAAACATTAGATCTGGAGGGCATATGAGAATTTTAGCACATTATTTCTGAGTCTTAAGATTGCACAAATGCGCGGGTGACATGAGAGCTACTACTTTTACATGTGCAGTTTTTTACCAGTTTGGTCAGTTTTTGAGACTTCATATCTTTCAGTTCACTTGATGGTTTTAAATGGAATTTTGCCGTCTTGTACTATGATATCAGGACTATAAGTCGGCCAACTTTCATGATTTTTCATGGTGTTTAGCTATGTCAAACGGAAATTCCAAGTAGTGACCAGCAGTTTTCTGTTTTTCTGAACATGCTGAACTTCGAAGGTCGATTCCTGCCAATTGGCTACACCAAATTTTGTATCCTGCATATGAAAATGTTTGTTTAGTCATGATCTATATGCATGTATAGCAGTTTTGTAAAACTCTATTCAGAGTTATGCCAAATGTGTGTTTTCGTGCGGAGGTGCCTGCTGGTAGATGGAGCAGCAGTTTTCTGTTTTGCTGAACTTTGAAGACCATTTCCGACAAATTGGCTAAACCAAATTTTGTATTCTTTGTATGGTTTTACAGAGGGGAATTCAAACTATAACTCTATGGAATTTTATGGGATTTTGAGTTCTTTTTATATGCTTAAAGGCCATGCAAAGGCAGGGGTATCTGCTGGTGTTTTATTTTCAGCTGCTGTTTTGCTATTCTGACGACCAATCTTTAAAGATTTATTCTGGACAATCTACAAAGCCAAATTTTTGATTCTTTTTATGAGAGTGTAGAGAAAAGTATACTCTATATGCATGCCAAATTTCAAGATCTTTGCACATTCTTAATCATTTTTAACAGGTGCTTGAATGCAGAGATAGACTGGTAAAAGATGCAGTTTTTCTTTCTACAGTTTTTTGTATTTCCATTTTGAGAAGCTGAACTTCAAAAATCTATATTAAATCGAAATAAAATCCAAATAATATGATCTTTGTGTCCATCTTGTGTGTTTTGGAGTTATTTACATCTTGGTGCAGTCCATTTTGCATTTTAGCCTTTATTCTGGTCTAGATTAATCATTTTACCAGAGAGGGTCACTTCAGTCTAGCACCAGTTTTGTTTGCTGACAATTATTTTTGTAAAATTTGTACAAGATAGACTACAACTCCGATTTGAGTGTTCTTGGTACCAAACTCTTCAGAAAAGCACAATCTATATCCTCAAAAAGTTTCAAGAATTTAGAAGGCCTAAATCTATTTTTAATTTGTGATTTTGCGAGAGGCATATTCTGGGACAGCAAACTTATTTACCAGTTTTTTTTGTGTTGTAGAAAGCTAACTTCAAAAATAGCTAGTAAATCGTGTACAAATTCTATAACTGCAAAGTTTGAGTCCAAATTGTGTGTTTTTGAGTCCTCTATCTAACTGTGTATTTGGATTTCTGGTTTGAGTTTTGTGATTAGTTCATATTGGCCGGTTTGTGACAGCAGGTCATTTTGAGACATTTGGGGTATTTAAGATTGGGTTTGATTAGACTATATCTAAGTCCTTGTGTCAAGATTTGGTTATCAAGAATCAAAAGAGGCATTGATATCACAATATGTCACTTACCAATACCATTTCGAATTTGCATATAGGTCCTATGTCATTTGCATAATTATGTGAAGGTCCTTGAGCATCATTTCATTGGGATTGGTTATTTCCCTCTTTTCATTTGCTCTCTTCTTCAACAATTATGCATCTAGGCCATTTTTGTTGAGAGAATAATAGGGGAGACACACTAGCTCAACCCTATCAACTCTTGTGTGTTTAATTTTTTTATTGTCACTTTATTCCCTTTAATTCCATTCATAAAATAATCAATATAACTTTCATATGGGAGGAGACTCACTAGCTCAACTCTCATACTTTCATTATTCAATTATTTTAGAAGGGATTAAAGAGGTGTAGAGAAAGAAAGAAAAAGAAGAAAAGGGAAGAGGTAGAGAAGACAAAGAGGAGCAAGAAAATCACAAGTATTTACATATGCATATATTTTATTTAGAATCATGGGCTTGAAAGCTAGCTATAAAAGCTACTAATGCCTCCTCTATTTCATTTGTCATTTTTAAACCTTTTAATATAATATTTGATTATTATATAAAAGGGGTTTATTTCATTTATATGATTTCATGCTTCTAAACTCATTCATGTGAGTTAGAAGCATTCAATCTTCATCAAAATTCGAAAATAAAAGAAAGAAGAAGGAAGAGGTTGAGAGGAAGAAATAAAGAAACTCCAATTGCATAAAAAGAAAACAAACAAAAATCATTGAACAAGAACATTCATTTATTCATTCATGGCTAATTTACATGAACATCAAGCTTTTTAAGCTTCTACATTGCAAAATCCTAATCTCTACCTATTTCTATTTTTGATTTTGGTAGAAGAGGAAGAGGTTTCGGCCTTGGGTGGATTTCTTGTGTTTTTGTGTTGTGTAGTGTATATGTTGTGTATGGTGTGGTTTCTATATATATACTCTTCTCTTGTATATATTCTCTTCTTGTGGTGTGTGTATATATTGTGCCTCTCTTCTATATATCTTCTTCTTCTTCAAATGAGGGGTTTATATAGGCCATGGCAAGAGGTAGAGCCTAGGTTTAGAGGAGCCTTGTTGGCGTGATCCTCACCACTCATTTGCATCAACTCTCATCTAAAGGTTTAGATGCATCCAAGTGTCATGCTTATCCCTCAAGCTTGAAGGGAATATTCTTGGCATCTTAGCATCTTCATTGGTCATGTGACATGTGTCCATAGGAGCAAAATATCTAGAATATATTCTTCCCTCCTAATTTGGCATCTTCATTGGTAGAGTGACATGTGTCCATAGGAGCAAAATATCTAGAATATATTCTAGAATATATATTTCCCTCCTATTTTGACATCTTCATTGGTAGAGTGACATGTGTCCATGAGAATAAAATATCTAGAGCACATTCTAGAATATATTCTTCCCTCCCATTTTGGCATCTTCAATGGTACAGTGACATGTGTCCATGAGAATAAAATATCTAGAATATATTCTATCCTCTCAAATTGGGCCATGTAACAATTGGGCTAGCCTCCAATTTAATTCGGCCAAAGCCTTTACCCAATTTGGTTCGGCCATTTAGTAGCAGCCCCAATTTTCACCAATTAAATTCGGCCCAGCTCCAAATATTTTTGATTCGGCCATTTAATTAATTTTATCTTTTTCTGACTTTTTAGGGTCAAACAAATGCCCCCCACCTGGGTGAGGTGCGAAGACCTTAGGATTGAACAGCTTAGCCAGGTGCCCCCAGTGTGCTTCCTTTGGCTAACCAGGGTTGGTTTCAGCTGTATCTCGGGGTCTTCTTGGCATATCAGGTTGGGATTTGGTTTTGGTTGTAGTTTAAAGTCTCCTCGGACTGTTGGTGTAGTTTAAAGTCTTCTTAGACTATGGTTCTTCATTGTTTGACTGATCGTGCATGTGTTCTTTTCACCCGACACAAGCCTATGACGGCCTTTGCATTTTTCCATGGGGAGGTGGGAGCTCGCACCTTTCTTCGCTTTTACGTTAAGTTTGGATTCCTTCTTGACGAGGTCGTGGATCCTGAAATCAAAACATTCCAAATCTCGGCAGTATCCAAATCTTGAAGTACTTTATTTTGTTGGATGTTCATTTTACTTTTATCATTATCTTGCCTTTAAAGCAAATTCGCATAAGGAATTTGTTAGAGATGTCCACAGAAATGAAATTTAATCATGAAATTTTGGACGTAACTTATAGATTTTGGAAGAACATTTAGGTTATACTTTGGGAAAATTTATGTTCATCCCACAAAGTATCTTACTCGACGTCCCTTGAATAAAATGCTTAATCAACATGTTTCGTAAATTTTCTTGGATTGAAGGTGTTAAAATTTATCTTTTTCTTTATATAATCAATGCTCGAGAAGTTATTCAATTTTAATTGCTGGAGTAAACATAACGAGACTCTTCCCTACTCATCATAGTATTACCACGTAGAATAGGGTGCTATGCATACTCATGACTTAAGACCTTTCCATTGCACGGATACAAACATGGGGTGATGCGTCACGAATGCACCCATGAACTTTATCGGGTCTAAATCAGCGGAGTAGTGTGTCGAGAAAATTACTCCTATATTCTCTCTTTTCATTGTTTATCATTCTTTTTTTTTTTTTTTCATGCGTTTGTGTCCCCCCTTTTTTTTTTTGAAATCGAATTACTTTTTCGGGACCAATTTACAAAAAGAAAGATATATCCCAACACCTTTAGTCTTAAGGAGTTTATACAAAACCTATCAAGTAAGCTATTTATACGAGGGACCTCTTTCATTTAATATGGGATTAGCCAAAATCATTCAAAATATTAGAAAATGTTCTTGGAAAATTTTCAAAGTTTGCCCAAATTTTCTTTCAAACTTCATTTTTTGCAAACGACTCTCATAATTTTTCCATTTGCGAATTGCTTTGTTTTATTTTCTCAGATTAAATTTTCTCTACTGCTTTAGAAATAAACTGAGAGATTTTAAGGAGAACAAAGGACAAAGTGGTACTCACAATTTTCATTGCCCGAGGAATTCGATGTGTTCTCCTCTTGACTCCTTATCTTCCATGCAGAGTCAGATTAGGTTGTAGCATGCGTGCTTAACCACGGGACCGGAGGAATTCTTGGCTGCCCCCAGGGTGTTCTTGCGGTGGCTGCACCTTGTTTGATCATCGTGCCACATGTGTCTTGATTTTCTTTTTATTTTGGAATTGAACTTTCTAAGTTTTCTCCAATCGGGTTCTAAGCGATCAAATAAACTTATTGGCTCGATTCTTTCCTTTACTTTTCTTCTTTCTCTTTTTGGGCCGAGTTCTTCGAGCTTTCTTTAATCGGGTTCTAAGCGATCAAATAAACCCGTATAATTCGGTTTTTTCCTCAAGCCTTCCAAATCTTCTCCAATCGGGTTCTAAGCGATCGGATAGCCTTGTTGACTTGACATTCTCCTTTATTCTCTTTTTATCTTTTTGGTTGATTTATTCGAATCTTCTCTAATCGGGTTCTAAGCGATCAAATAGATTCGCCTAAATCGGTTTTCTCCCTTATTCTCCTTCTTTCTCTTTTTGTCTACGAGTTCTTCAAGTCTTCTCCAATCGGGTTCTAAGCGATCGGATGAACTTGCCTAACTCGGTTTTTCTCCTGAACTTTTCAAGTCTTCTCCAATCGGGCTCTAAGCGACCAGATGTACTTGTAGAGTCAGGGCTTAATCCTGAATCTTCTGAATCTCCCCTGTCGGGCTCTAAGCGACAAGGCATCTTCATTGAACAAAGGCTGCATCTTAAACCTTCTGCGTCTGTTCAATCGGGTTCTAAGCGATCAAACGTCTTCAGCCGGCTCAAGGTTTGGCCATGCGCCGTCCCACTTGGGGGAGTCAAAGCGGCGACATGGTTTCGTAAAACCGTACCACTTAAGGGTAACTTTGGTCGTACAGGGACTCGTTAAGGTCGAATTTTCATGCGCTAACTTCGGCGCGCATGATTTCGTATAAACCGTCCCACTCAATGGCGAAGAGTGATACCGGCCATACGGGACCCGTTAAGGCCTGATCCCCACACACAATATCCCCACGAAAGGGATACCCCGGCATGTGTGACTATGTAAAACCGTTCGGCTCAGAGGCTTCATTGGTAATACGGAACCCGTTAAGGTCGAATCTTCACGCGTGCGGCCTTCGTTTAAAGGAGAACATCGGCACGCATGACTTCGTAAAAACCGTCCCACTTTACTTCGGTCATACGGGACCCGTTAAGGTCGAACCTTCACGCGTGCGGCCTTCGTTTAAAGGAGAACATCGGCACGCATGACTTCGTAAAAACCGTCCCACTTTACTTCGGTCATACGGGACCCGTTAAGGTCGAATTTTCCATGCGCTAACTTCGGCGCGCATGACTTATGTAAAACCCGTTCTGCTCAGAGGCTTCATAGGTCGTACGAAACCCGTTAAGGTTGAATTTTCCATGCGTTAACTTCGGCGCGCATGACTTATGTAAAACCCGTTCTGCTCAGAGGCTTCATAGGTCGTACGGAACCCGTTAAGGTTGAATTTTCATGCGCTAACTTCGGCGCGCATGACTTATGTAAAACCCGTTCTGCTCAGAGGCTTCATTGGTCGTACGGAACCCGTTAAGGTTAAATTTTCATGCGCTAACTTCGGCGCGCATGACTTAGGTAAAACCCGTTCTGCTCAGAGGCTTCATTGGTCGTACGGAACCCATTAAGGTTGAATGTTTTACGCTTCTCCATGAGGTTGATGCGACATAGCGAAGCGACGCTTCTTTTGCGAGTGAAGTTTAGCTTGCTTGTCATCGGTTTCATTCTAGTGTTTGAAAGGTATTCTCTGGTTTCGGGTTTGGCTGTCACCCGTGGGACTTTAATCAACAGGGCATGCTGACTTTATACTTGGGTCTTAAGGTATTCGTTTGTCATTCATGGGATTTTAGAGGGTTTACTTGCCAAATCATGGGTTTTAGTATTTGGAGTTAAAGGTTTCTTGTTCTTAAATTCTAGTTTGGATTGCAGCCTGTGGAGCATTGGTCCATAGGCGTATCATTCATGGGTGTTGACTTGGCGCGAGGCCTTCCTCTGTAGAGATCGGTTTGGTGATAACCCGATTAGGGTTGCTGCCTTTGGGCTCTCAGTTCTCTTATTTCGGGCCCTGATAATTGTTTTAGTGCCCACGTGGCCTAGGCACAACATCAAAGCCTTATTTTGTTCGGCACAAATATATAAAGCCTGCTCGTCTCTTCATATGACTGGATAGACGAGCGTACCAGTGACAATTGTTTAAAGGGCACAATCTTGACAAAGCCCATTTTGTGCTTGAGGCTTTCTTAGTGGGCTTTCCATCTCTCCACTCTTTTTATGTTGTTGTGTGATTTAGGTGCATGCGTGCACTTTGTTTGAGGGTGGCGCCTTATTCACTCCTCTCGTGCCTTCTTGAATAGCCTATGTGGCATCAATCCTTAGGCAAGGGTATCGCGGGAAATGCGAACACCATTGTTTTGAAAACTTGGTTTTAAAAGGGATTTTGTGCCTTCAGAATTTAAATAGTCTAAACGACCACTTTCTTTAATCTTTTGATTTTATTTGAGATATCATCATTAGGCACTCCATTGTTTAAAGGACAATGAAGAAACCTTGTCTCTCCTTTTTTCGAACTGGGAGGAAAGACAAAACCAGTGATAGTTGTTTCAAATGGGCACAACACCAAAGCCCATATTTTGTTCAAAGTACAAAATATAAAACTTGTTTGTCCATATTCAGAACTGGCTGGACAAACTTTGCCAGTGCTAATTGTTTAAGGGTACAAACTTAGCAAAACCCATTTTGTGGCGAGAGGCCTTTATGGATTTTGTGGGTAGTTGGGGGACCTCACTTTTCGCTCGAGACAATTTCACTCATGTAGCGGTTTTAGGTCCTTTTATTCGTAGAGGTTTTCGTTTAGGTATTTATCGGGATATTTTATTTGTGGATATTGGGATTTAGATTTTATTGGAACTTAGGATATTTGTGGAATTTAGATCTTAAACCCTTCGAAAATCGTAAGGCAGGATTTGAAGAGAATACTTCGTTTGACTTATGGCTTTTCTTGGCTTTGTGCTTTCGAATTTGAGTATAAAGTCTAGCAATAGGCCTTGGTTTTGATAGGAACCCATCTTAGGTGTTGGTTTGGTAAAAATGCTCGATCATGTGCCTTATTTTAATGGAAGTTCCTCTTTTGGGTCTTTGAGAAGCCTCCCTATGGGCTTCAATGTGATGGAAACTCGGTTGGTGGGTTTAGATTTGAAAAAGTCTCTTATGGGCATAGGTTTCGAGACACCTAACCATGGGTTTCGGTCTGACGGGAGCCTAACATAGGCGTGAGTTTGAAGAAAACCCAATTCATAAGTTTGGATTTGAAGAAAGCCTCTCATGCGCATAAGCTTAGGAAGGCCCGTTCGTGGGATTTGAAACTTTCTCTCTTGCTGATACTGGTTTGAAGAGAACTCGTCTTGTGGGCATTGACTTGACGAAAACCCGATTAACGGGTTTGGTTTAAAGAAAGCCTAACCATCGGCTTCGGACTTAACGAAGACTTCTACGGGCGAATCCTTGGGAAATCTCACCATGGGCTTCAAATTAAAGGAAACCCGACTCGTGGGTTGGTTTGATCAAGACCCGATTAAAGGGTTTGTTTTGAAGGAAGCCTGACCATGGGCTTTGAAGTGATGAGAGCCTTATGCGGGCATGAATTTAAAGAAAACCTGATTCGTGGGTTTAGATTTGAACAAAGCCTAGCTATGGGCTTTGACTGGAACGGAGCCTCTTATCGGCGTAAGGTTTGAGAAGTCTAACCAGGACTTTGATTTGGCAAGAGCCAATTGATGCATCGTTATGCCACTTCCTTGAGGACTTTGATTTGTAACTTTCGCCCTTCTTCTTGTTGGACTTGAAGGCTTGTTTCTTCTTTTCTTCCTTCTTTGTATTTCCTTTTATTCTCTTCAGCTTCAACATAGCGCTTGCAAGGCGTATAATAACAATCGAATGATCTTTCATCATTTTTTAGGTTCTATTTTCTCTCGGTTGTGCACTGTGAAAGAATCTCTATGGCATCGATCGCCATTGAAGCCTTTTCTTGCTTTCTGTTGTTTCTTGGTTTGTTCCGGCTATAGTCAGAGCAGATGTTTAGGGCTTTCTTTTGCTCGAACAAGCCTTGAATAGACTGTGTTTCATGTGTCTCGGAGCATTGTCCAAAGGATGGTTTGATTTGGTTTTGACCGTCTAGGCGGATGAGCACCTCCTTTACGGTTTATCTTATGGCCTTTTTCGTCTTCACAAGGCCATTCCTAAGTTGGACTTTTCTTTGTATTACATTTATGTCGCATGTAGGTGACCCCATGTTTCTACAATTTTATACGGGGATGAACTTGGCATTGTTGAACCCGACATTGGATTCTTTGTACTCGAGACCTCGAGTATTCTTTCGATTTCCCATCAGGACCTATGATCATGATGTCGCAATGAGTTAACATTTTCTCGAGTTGCTTCGTCCTAAAATGGGTTATTAACATTGGACTCATGGTTTCGAGGATTCTGATTAACCTTTAGAACACCGTGGTGGGAGAAAGCATTTCGTCTTGCGATGTAGGATTTTATCTTCCATAGGCTATTCATCATGGTTCATCAGAGGCCCGATAGAATACAACAGGGCCATATTTGATGGTTTTGGTCTCAGTGAATCCTTCTTTGAGCGACATTACGAATATTTTCAGTTCAATTTGTTTCACCTTTCTTCGTGTAAGGTCTTCGAAATGGTCTTTGGGTATTTGCTCGATCATCGAAGACGACTGATCCGGTTTCTTCTTCATATTCTGAAGGAATCATGTAAGACGAGAAGATCACCTTTTCATTTGCATCATCTCCCAAGGAATAGTCAGTATTTGCTGGGTACAGCACACGTTTCATAACTTGTTGACTCTTTGAATTTTCATCTTTCCTGGCGGGTTTATCCAAGAAGTATTTCACGTCTTTCAACCCGATTTCATGCGCTTCACATGGTTTTATTTCTCCATCAATTTGCTTGACTTCACCATCCTTCACATATTCCAGGCATAGCGAGGTAACGGTATTGTTCTTATGTAGCTATGGTTGACCTATCAGGGCATTGTATGTTGTTTTGGCGTCGATGACATAGAACTTGTATATCACCAATTTTGAGAGGCAGGCTGATCGCCCCCGCTGATTGCTCTATTTTATGATTGAAGCCATGGGAGGTAACTTTGTCTTTGGTGTGGAACTTCGTGCTCAAGGTGAGACGGTCTAAAGTTCGCTTGAGCATAAGATTGATAGAGGAACCAGGATCGATTCTCATGCGAGTTACCCTTTGGCCTTCACACTCACCAGTGAGAAATGCGCTTGGAATTCTCCTGGGCGTTGAAGTGCATAGATAAGCACTTCTCTCACTTCAGCGGACACCATCAAGATATCAAACATGCTGACCGCAGTTGGTATTTGTAGGGCGCAGAAAGTTGCACAGCTGGTATGGAAGGTGTGTGCATGCGTATTTAAATGTCTCGTGGTTCAATGCTCTCTGTTGGTTAAAGAACATCGAACTCGAAACATTCAATTTCTTTCTCTCCGCTATTCCTTCTGGTTCACCCTCAACAGACCTACGACTCGTGATCGGTCTATCGAGAGAGTTTAATGATTGTGGGGACGTTTAACTCCCAGCGGGCGCAAGCCCCCGCTGTTAATTACATCAGATGACCCTTCCAAGCCATACTGAATACCTCGTTCATTCCAGGATTTGAAGCCTATTTGTTGTGAATTGAATAAAGGGGCTCGTTCGTGAAGTTTTATGTTTTTTTAGGGACTTATTAGTAAAACTGAAAGGATTGAGATTTGTAATTTGAATTTGAGATGAAGTTTGGGCTGTAAGTGGGATTTCCAAGGACATTGTTTGAGGAGTTGGCAAGACGTCAAGGACTGATTTGTGAATGTTGAAGGACTGCACTTGTGAATTCTTTTGTTATAAGGGTCTGTTTGAAAAATGTTTCGATTCTTTGTTATTTGGGGTTTTGCGATCTGTATTGATCCTTCGAGGTTTGTGTTGAGGGCCTCTCGCTATTGCTGCCTTCATGTTCTTCGTGGTTTCGGTTAATTCTTTCGCGAATTGGATTTGTGGAGGAGTAACCCTTGCCAGCTTTCGACATTGCTTTAAGTGAATGTCAACGACTCCTTTTTCATGAGATTTGATCATATGATGACATAGTTTCAACCTGCAAGTATGAAACATTAGATCTGGAGGGCATATGAGAATATTAGCACATTATTTCTGAGTTTTAAGATTGCACAAAGGCACGGGTGACATGGGAGCTGCTACTTTTACATGTGCAGTTTTACCGGTTTGGTCAGTTTTTGAGACTTTATATCTTTCAATTCACTTGATGGTTTTAAATGAAATTTTGGTGTTTTGTACTGTGATATCAGGACTATAAGTCGGCCAACTTTCGTGATTTTTCATGGTGTCTAGCTATGTCAAACGGAAATTCCAAGTAGTGACCAGCAGTTTTCTGTTTTTCTGAACTGCTGAACTTCGAAGGTCGATTCCTGTCAATTGGCTACACCAAATCTTGTATCCTGCATATGAAAATGTTTGTTTAGTCATGATCTATATGCATGTATAGCAGTTTTGGAAAACTCTATTCGGAGACATGCCAAATGTGTGTTTTCGTGTGGAGGTGCCTGCTGATGAATGGAGCAGCAGTTTTTCTGTTTTGCTGGACTTTGAAGACCATTTCCGACAATTGGCTAAACCAAATTTTGTATTCTTTATATGGTTTTACAGAGGGGAATTCAATCTATAACTCTGTAAAATTTCATGGGATTTGGAGTTCTTTTTCCATGTTTAAAGGCCATGGAAAGACAGGGTTATTTGTTGATGTTTTATTTTCAGTTGTTGTTTTGCTATTCCGACTACCAATCTTTAAAAATTTATTCTGGACAATCTACAAAGCCAAATTTTTGGTTCTTTTTATGAGAATATAGAGGAGAGTTTACTCTATACGCATGCCAAATTTCAAGATCTTTGCACTTTCCTAACCATTTTTAACAATTGCTTGAATGCAGAGATGGACTGGTAAAAGATGCAGTTTTTCTTTCTACAATTCTTGTGTTTCCATTTTGAGAAGCTGAACTTCAAAAATCCATATTAAATCGAAATAAAATCCGAATAACATGATCTTTGTGCCCAACTTGTGTGTTTTGAAGTTATTTACATTTTGGTGCAGTCTATATTTGCATTCTAGCCTTTATTCTGGTCCAGATTAATCATTTTACCAGAGATGGTCATTTCAGTCCAGCACCAGTTTTGTTTACTGACGACTATTTTTGTAGAATTTGTACAAGATAGACTACAACACCGATTCAAGTGTTCTTAGTACCAAAATCTTCAGGAAAGCACAATCTATGTCCTCAAAAAGTTTCAAGAATTTAGAAGGCCGAAATCTATTTTTAATTTGTGACTTTGTAAGAGGCATATTCTGGGGCAGCAAGCTTATCTATCAGTTTTTGTGTATTTTGGAAAGCCAACTTTGAAAATAGCTAGTAAATCGTGTAAAAATGCTATAAATGTAAAGTTTGAGTCTAAATTGTGTGTTTTGAGTCCTCTAGCTGACTGTATATTTGGATTTCTGGTTTGAGTTTCGTGATCAGTTCATATTGGCCGGTTTGTGACAGCATGTCATTTTGAGACAACACAAACGGGTCTAAAAGGGAAGGTCATCGAAATATCACAAGTTTAAAGCACAAATGACATATCATAGCTAAAGCTAATATCATTTAATACTTTAGACTTCAATTTCTCCCCATTTGCACATAGTTTTTGATTTTTGCCAATATTCATGCATGTAAATGCACTAATTATTGACTAAATCAATCCCTTTGCACAAATAGGCCCTTTGATCACCTAGGTTGAGAGAATAATAGGGGAAACCTCATGGCTCAACCCTACTACCTCTTGTGTTTAATTTTTTTTCTTATTGTCACTTTATTATTCTTTTAACATCCTCACAAAATAATTAATATAGTTTTCATATGAAGGGAGACCTCATGGCTCAACCCTCATACTTCTACTACTTAATTATTTTAGAAGAAGCTAAAGGAATTTAGAGAAGGAAAGAAATCGAAAAGAAAAGGGGATTTATATGATTTCATGCTTCTAAACTCATGCATGTGAGTTAGAAGCATTCAATCTTCATCAAAATTCGAAAATAAAAGAAAGAAAAAGAAGGAGGTTAAGAGAAAAAAATAAAGAAGCTCCAATTGCATAAAAGAAAGAAAGAAAACAACAAAAGAAAATCATTGAACAAGAACATTCCTTTATTCATTCATGGCTAATTTACATGAACATCAAGCCTTTGAGCCTCTACATTGCAAATCTCTACCTATTTCTATTTTTGATTTTTGGTGGAAGAGGAAGATGAAGTTTCGGCCTTGGAAGGTTTTTGGTGTGTTTTTGTGTTGTGTGGTGTATATGTTGTGTATGGTGTGGTTTCTATATATATACTCTTCTCTTGTATATATTCTCTTTTTGTGGTGTGTTGTATATATTGTGCCTCTCTTGTATATCTTCTCTTCTTCTTCAAATGAGGGGTTTATATAGGCTATGGCAAGGGGTAGAGCCTAGGTTTAGAGGAGCCTTGTTGGCGTGATCCTCACCACTCATTTGCATCAACTCTCATCCAAAGGTTTAGATGCATCCAAGTGTCATGCTTATCCCTCAAGCTTGAAGAGAATATTCTTGGCATCTTAGCATCTTCATTGGTCATGTGACATGTGTCCATATGAGCAAAATATCTAGAATATTCTTCCCTCCTAATTTGGCATCTTCATTGGTAGAGTGACATGTGTCCATAGGAGCAAAATATCTAGAATATATCCTAGAATATATATTTCCCTCCTATTTTGACATCTTCATTGGTAGAGTGACATGTGTCCATGAGAATAAAATATCTAGAGCACATTCTAGAATATATTCTTCCCTCCCATTTTGGCATCTTCATTGGTAGTGTGACATGTGTCCATGAGAATAAAATATCTAGAATATATTCTATCCTCTCAAATTGGGCCATGTAACAATTGGGCTAGCCTCCAATTTAATTCGGCCAAAGCCTTTACCCAATTTGGTTCGGCCATTTAGTAGCAGCCCCAATTTTCACTAATTAAATTCGGCCCAGCTCCAAATATTTTTGATTCGGCCATTTAATAAATTTTATCTTTTTCTGACTTTTTAGGGTCAAACAGTATTTTCCTAAGCTGTGCTAGGATGTTGTAATCTTGCACCATATATTTCTTAGGTGCTGGTTCATCTTGTACAGCGGGTTCTTTTCCTTTTGCCTTAGCTTTTGACCTCCCAACCTCATCTTCTTGGGGTGGCTGGCGCTCAGGAATATTCATACCCGAGCGAAGCACTGCTTGGCGATCAGGTTTCTTGGTTTTGAAAAAGACAACTTCACCGTCATCTAAGTCATTTGAGGGGCTTCCTCCATAGACAACCATGTTGCACATCTCATGGTCATCATCATTGTTTTCTCCTTCTTGAGGGGCTTTACTCGTTTCCCCTTTCCTAGCTTTGAGGCCCAACATTAAGGCCAAAACATCTTCTTTTAAGAAGTCTAAGAGCGTCAGCCGTAGCGGAGTAACTCGCTTGTGATCCTCTAAGGCTTGTATGTGCTTTTGGATTTCAGAAGGTGTAGGTAGTTCTACTGGTTTGGGCGATTTCTTGCCTTTTTGGCTGCCGTTCTTGTTTGGCTTGCGATGGATGACCCGTCTTGGGGGCCTTGGCGCCGTGGGGTTTCAATCGTTATCCCATTTGACTTGAGGCTCCTTCAGGAGTCGTCTCAGCAATTTTAGTTTTCATGTAGAGGTGAAATTCCCATGTCTCGTTTGCGGGATCTTCAACCCTCTTCTCTTCAACTACCTCAACATGAGAGATAACATTAACTTGTTCATGAGGATACGGTTGATGCATGGCACGTGGCGCTAACTGCAAATGACCCTCTCGTATTCTTCTATTTTATGACTTATCTCCCTATGATATGGGCAATAGTTAGGGTGATCAACCCTATCCGCTTGAGATGGGCGTTTGTTTTGAGACAATTCCATACCATCCTCCAAGGCTTGCTTGAATATCTTAGCCGTCTTCTCCTTTTTGAAAGAGTACTTCTTATTCTTTCGTTCTTCTAACGATTTGAAATAATGACTATTTTGGTTGTCGCGAGGAACTGGCTGAGTGGGTTGGCTATCGACTTGCCTCGCCTCCTCGTCAGAAGAGTCAGAATCTCTGTTTTCGATTTGTTGGCTTTATTGGTTTTGACAGCGTATACTGTCTTTGATTCTTTCTTCTTTAGGAAGTCTCTTCTTGGTTTGAAAGAAGTATATGACTTCTCTTCTATATCCGTCTGCCCCAATCTGGATACGGTGTCTACCAGACTTTGGTAACTGTGGGGGTTGGCAACGATTAACATTTCTCTCATTTTGCCGGATGTACTTCTTATGAGCAAGTCAACTGCCTCCCTTTCGGGTATAGAATGGCTCGGCTTGTTGCCCATATTTCTCCAGCGGTTGATACATGCCAGAAGAGTTTCGTTTGGCTTTGTTTGGCCCATGCTAAATCAGCAAGCCTTACAGGACTACTCTCGGTGGCGAACCTGTCTATAAAAGGCACGTGCCATTTGGTCCCAAGATTTCATACTTCCTGGTTCTAGAGAGCAATACCATTGAAACGCTGGTCTTGAAAGACTTCTAGCGAATTGGCGACAAAGGAATGCCCGTCTCTTGATGAGTCTCCACATTGAGTCATGAAGTGGCTGACATGTTGTTCAGGTCCCGTTTCATCTGTCTCATTTCCTGAGGACTTGGAGAATAAGGGAACATTGTATGTTAGGGGATGTTTTGGTATTTCGAATTCGGGAGGGTATGGCTTCCCTATTCGTAGCGTTGTCTGTTTTGGGGCAATCCCCATTTCTTGTAACTGATGGCTAATCATTTCTTGAACATCAACCGCAGTAAAGATTGAGGAGGTTTCTCGCCTCTCATCTTCCCAATGTACCATATGTTTTTCTTGAGGGTTTGGTCTTTCTATCCTTTCAAGCCCGTTCACGGGGCTGGACCGATTTGATGTTTCTCCTCTTTCGAGTTCGGAGTTAGCAAGGCCTTTCCCTCGGATTTCAACTATCAACCTTTGTTCCCTTTCGTGGGCTTGGTGTACCTCAGCCCTAAGATTTTGTATCTCGGCTTGCATTTGGTTGAAGGCATATAACATTTGCTCTTGCGCTTGTGCACCAATTTGACTTTCTCCAGCACACGGAGAAGTTACCACAACGGTATTCGAGGTTGCCTAAGGCAGATCCGTCCATATGATCCGCATCTGAGCTGGTTACGGTTTTAGGTTTAGAGTTTATTAGAGGAGGGCATGCTGCATCGGATTCTTCCTCATTATCACTTGAATTTTCGACAATGGGGTCCTTTCCCTTTCTCACCATGCATACGGTGGGGTTGGAGGGTTCGACATGATGGTCATCTTCCTCTTCGAGGTCTTCATTAATGATTATCATGAAGACCGTTGCTTCCCCTTCTTGCTTAGGGTGTGTTTTGGCGACCCTTCGCTTTTTTGTGAGTGACATTTGGCGCCACTATTGTCAAGCTTTCAGTGTTGGAGGGGTGCGGATATGTTCGTGCCCCCAGCCTATCATGTACGCTGGCTGGTTTTCTCAGAATTCGGGGGAGTTTGATTTGATTCTTCATTGTTTGGACTTTGAGAGGTGCTTGCGCGCATCTCTCGAAGAAGCTTTGGTTTTAATGAGGCACCATAAGGTGCCCCCAGCCTTGGGGCCGAGAACATTGGTTTTGGTTTTGGGGAGGAAGGCACTGTCACGTGTCTTAGGTTTCGAGGTTGGGAATGTCAGCCTCGACTTGATTGAGGGTTGGGCATTATCAGATGCCCCCAGCTTTTGGGCTGGAAACGTCAATATAGACTTGACGGAAGTGGGCGTAGGAGCTTCAAGTGCAGGGTGCACGTAGTATCGGCTCCTGCGCAGCTTCAGCGTGCGAAGCTGCTTGTGGGCCCCGTGAATGGCCATAGCAGCGTCATCAACCATTTTGCGGTTGGTGTCCATCCTTTTTGGTTTATGGATGAACGAGACGGTTTGAGGGGCTTCTCTCGCTGCACGTACGTGTGCAGTAGAAGAATTTCTCCTTACTATCCTTAGTGGGGAGAACGAATTGCTGACGGGAAGGGCTGGTTGAGCTACCAGCTCATTCTGGTAAGCTCGGAGATTTCTTTTCTTGGTGACCGACAGAGGGGTCACGGGAGTTTGGTTGATCTTAGTTATTTTCTTAGACGCGCATCTTCTTGCGCTCCTAGTTTTGGAGAGGGGAATGAACGTCTTGCCATTCATTCCCTTTGGGGTGAGGAAATAGCATGCTTCCTCATCCTCTCCAATTTCTTCCTCGGTAATGGACCCGAGGGACAGCTGTTCATTCCTTGAAGCAGGAACAGGGGCTTCGAACGCCCTGACTTCATTGATTGGGACCGCAAAAGTCCCAAAGTAAACAACTTCTTCGCCAGCTGGAAGACTGGCAACTTGAGCGAATGAGCGTGCGTTGGTCGCGGTGTAAGTCATTCCTGCAAACAAGTAAACTCAAAATTTCATTAGTCAATTTTCATATGTAAATCCATACATGAGTGTTAGCCCAATTATTCAATCCATAGGCGTCGATATCGAATATAAAAGGAAATGACATAACTCAAGCGGTCCAATGACTCGTTGTTGGAGTGTTTTGAAGTCATTGGCTACTTGAGTACGTTCCTTTTATCTTCGTATCGGATCCCGAACCTGTGAGGAGGAGAATGTCCCACCGGGCGTGCCAAAACCTGTAGGGCGCAGAAAGTTGCACAGCTGGTATGGAAGGTGTGTGCATATGTATTTAAATGTCTCATGGTTCAATGCTCTCGATTGGTTAAAGAACATCGAACTTGAAACATTCATTTCTTTCTTTCTGCTATTCCTTCCGGTTCACCCTCGACAGACCTACGATTCATAATCAGTCCATCGAGAGAGTTTAATGATTGTGGGGACGTTTAACTCCCAGCGGCGCAAGCCCCCGCTGTTAATTACATCAGATGACCCTTCCAAGCCATACTGAATACCTCGTTCATTCCAGGATTTGAAGCCTATTTGTTGTGAATTGAATAAAGAGGCTAAAAGGGGAGGACTCATGTACTTGGTCTTTTTGTGTTCTTTTGATTATTATTGTTTTAGGTATTTAATTAATATGTATGCACAAGATACAATGAATGTTATTAAAATACATTTATTATACCCTTTTATTTATTTTAGAAACATATTTGTATTTGAGAAAATATATTTGTGCTTTATTTATATTTTATTTAAGAGGAAATGATTTAAACATGAAGAAAAGGGTATTTTGGTCATTTGGCAGGTTGTATGTTGTTTGATCATGCTTGATTTCGATTTAGAAATATGAAGGATTCGATTTGGGTTCATTTAGAGTTGGTTTGAGTTGATTTGGATTTGAAATGAAGAAGTTATGACCAAAAAGGGCTGGAAATGGCTTGTTTGTGAAGTTTTAGGTTTTTCAGGGACTTATTTGTGAAGCTGAAAGGATTGAGATTTGTGATTTGAATTTGAGATGAAGCTTGGGCTGTAAGTGGGATTTCCAATGACTTTGTTTGAGAAGTTTGCAAGACGTCAAGGACTGATTTGTGGATGTCGAAGGACTGCACTTGTGACTTCTTTTGTCATAAGGATCTGTTTGAAAAAGGTTTCGATTCTTTGTTATTCGGGGTTTTGAGGTTTGTATTGATCCTTCAAGGTTTGTGTTGAGGGCCTCTTGCTATTGTTGCCCTCATGTTCTTCGTGGTTTCGGTTAATTCTTTTGCGAATTGAATTTGTAGAGGAGTAACTCTTGCCAGCTTTCGACATTGCTTTAAATGAATGTCAACGTTTCCTTTTTCATGGGATTTGATCACATGATGGCATGGTCTTAACCTGCAAGTATGAAACATTAGATCTGGAGGGCATATGAGAATTTTAGCACATTATTTCTGAGTCTTAAGATTGCACAAATGCGCGGGTGACATGAGAGCTACTACTTTTACATGTGCAGTTTTTTACCAGTTTGGTCAGTTTTTGAGACTTCATATCTTTCAGTTCACTTGATGGTTTTAAATGGAATTTTGCCGTCTTGTACTATGATATCAGGACTATAAGTCGGCCAACTTTCATGATTTTTCATGGTGTTTAGCTATGTCAAACGGAAATTCCAAGTAGTGACCAGCAGTTTTCTGTTTTTCTGAACATGCTGAACTTCGAAGGTCGATTCCTGCCAATTGGCTACACCAAATTTTGTATCCTGCATATGAAAATGTTTGTTTAGTCATGATCTATAAGCATGTATAGCAGTTTTGTAAAACTCTATTCAGAGTTATGCCAAATGTGTGTTTTCGTGCGGAGGTGCCTGCTGGTAGATGGAGCAGCAGTTTTCTGTTTTGCTGAACTTTGAAGACCATTTCCGACAAATTGGCTAAACCAAATTTTGTATTCTTTGTATGGTTTTACAGAGGAGAATTCAATCTATAACTCTATGGAATTTTATGGGATTTTGAGTTCTTTTTATATGCTTAAAGGCCATGCAAAGGCAGGGGTATCTGCTGGTGTTTTATTTTCAGCTGCTGTTTTGCTATTCTGACGACCAATCTTTAAAGATTTATTCTGGACAATCTACAAAGCCAAATTTTTGATTCTTCTTATGAGAGTGTAGAGAAAAGTATACTCTATATGCATGCCAAATTTCAAGATCTTTACACATTCCTAATCATTTTTAACAGGTGCTTGAATGCAGAGATAGACTGGTAAAAGATGCAGTTTTTCTTTCTACAGTTTTTTGTATTTCCATTTTGAGAAGCTGAACTTCAAAAATCCATATTAAATCGAAATAAAATCCAAATAATATGATCTTTGTGTCCATCTTGTGTGTTTTAGAGTTATTTACATCTTGGTGCAGTCCATTTTGCATTTTAGCATTTATTCTGATCTAGATTAATCATTTTACCAGAGAGGGTCACTTCAGTCTAGCATCAGTTTTGTTTGCTGACAATTATTTTTGTAAAATTTGTACAAGATAGACTACAACTCCGATTTGAGTGTTCTTGGTACCAAAATCTTCAGGAAAGCACAATCTATATCCTCAAAAAGTTTCAAGAATTTAGAAGGCCTAAATCTATTTTTAATTTGTGACTTTGTAAGGGGCATATTCTTGGACAGCAAACTTATTTACCAGTTTTTCGTATTGTAGAAAGCTAACTTCAAAAATAGCTAGTAAATCGTGTAAAAATGCTATAACTGCAAAGTTTGGGTCCAAATTGTGTGTTTTTGAGTCCTCTATCTAACTGTGTATTTGGATTTCTGGTTTGAATTTCGTGATCAGTTCATATTGGCCGGTTTGTGACAGCAGGTCATTTTGAGATATTTGGGGTATTTAAGATTGGGTTTGATTAGACTATATCTAAGTCCTTGTGTCAAGATTTGGTTATCAAGAATCAAAAGAGGCATTGATATCACAATATGTCACTTACCAATACCATTTCAAATTTGCATATAGGTCCTATGTCATTTGCATAATTATGTGAAGGTCCTTGAGCATCATTTCATTGGGATTGGTTATTTCTCTCTTTTCATTTGCTCTCTTCTTCAACAATTATGCATCTAGGCCATTTTTGTTGAGAGAATAATAGGGGAGACACACTAGCTCAACCCTATCAACTCTTGTGTGTTTAATTTTTTTATTGTCACTTTATTCCCTTTAATTCCATTCATAAAATAATCAATATAACTTTCATATGGGAGGAGACTCACTAGCTCAACTCTCATACTTTCATTATTCAATTATTTTAGAAGGGATTAAAGAGGTGTAGAGAAAGAAAGAAAAAGAAGAAAAGGGAAGAGGTAGAGAAGACAAAGAGGAGCAAGAAAATCACAAGTATTTACATATGCATATATTTTATTTAGAATCATGGGCTTGAAAGCTAGCTATAAAAGCTACTAATGCCTCCTCTATTTCATTTGTCATTTTTAAACCTTTTAATATAATATTTGATTATTATATAAAAGGGGTTTATTTCATTTATATGATTTCATGCTTCTAAACTCATTCATGTGAGTTAGAAGCATTCAATCTTCATCAAATTCGAAAATAAAAGAAAGAAGAAGGAAGAGGTTGAGAGGAAGAAATAAAGAAACTCCAATTGCATAAAAAGAAAACAAACAAAAATCATTGAACAAGAACATTCATTTATTCATTCATGGCTAATTTACATGAACATCAAGCTTTTTAAGCTTCTACATTGCAAAATCCTAATCTCTACCTATTTCTATTTTTGATTTTGGTAGAAGAGGAAGAGGTTTCGGCCTTGGGTGGATTTCTTGTGTTTTTGTGTTGTGTAGTGTATATGTTGTGTATGGTGTGGTTTCTATATATATACTCTTCTCTTGTATATATTATCTTCTTGTGGTGTGTGTATATATTGTGCCTCTCTTCTATATATCTTCTTCTTCTTCAAATGAGGGGTTTATATAGGCCATGGCAAGAGGTAGAGCCTAGGTTTAGAGGAGCCTTGTTGGCGTGATCCTCACCACTCATTTGCATCAACTCTCATCCAAAGGTTTAGATGCATCCAAGTGTCATGCTTATCCCTCAAGCTTGAAGAGAATATTCTTGGCATCTTAGCATCTTCATTGGTCATGTGACATGTGTCCATAGGAGCAAAATATCTAGAATATATTCTTCCCTCCTAATTTGGCATCTTCATTGGTAGAGTGACATGTGTCCATAGGAGCAAAATATCTAGAATATATTCTAGAATATATATTTCCCTCATATTTTGACATCTTCATTGGTAGAGTGACATGTGTCCATGAGAATAAAATATCTATAGCACATTCTAGAATATATTCTTCCCTCCCATTTTGGCATCTTCATTGGTAAAGTGACATGTGTCCATGAGAATAAAATATCTAGAATATATTATATCCTCTCAAATTGGGCCATGTAACAATTGGGCTAACCTCCAATTTAATTCGGCCAAAGCCTTTACCCAATTTGGTTCGGCCATTTAGTAGCAGCCCCAATTTTCACCAATTAAATTCGGGCCAGCTCCAAATATTTTTGATTCGGCCATTTAATTAATTTTATCTTTTTCTGACTTTTTAGGGTCAAACACTTTGACATTGTGCACAGTGCGGGGGGTAGGTATGTGCGCTTCCCTTTCTCCTGCGGTGCGAGCTCGGGTCGTATTCCCATCTCGACCATGTCTTTTCTCACTTTAATACCATCTTTCGTCTTCCCCGGAATGTTCAATAATAAACCAATTAAACTGTCGCAGACATTTTTTTCGACATGCATGACATCTAGGCAATGCCTCACTTCTAAATATTTCCAGTACGGTAGCTCCCAAAATATGGACCTCTTTTTCCAAATATTCTTCGGTAGTGCTTTGGCGCATTTTCCAAAAACAACATCAATGTTTTTTACCCGTTCGAAGACACTCTCCCCGTCTAATGGATGACGAGCCACTCCAAGCTCAATTTTCCCGTTGAATGCCATCTTCTTCTTACGATATGGGTGATTAATAGGAAGAAACCTACGATGCCCCATGAATACATTCTTTTGACAATTTTTCAACCTCAGCACCTGCGTGTCATCTTCACAGATCGGGCACGCTTTTGCTCCTTTACAAGTGTAACCCGACAAATTCCCGTACGCGGAGAAATCATTTACGGTGCAAAACACCATGGCCCGCAAGTTAAAGGTCTCTTTCATATACGCATCCCACACCGGGATGCCATCACGCCACAATTTTTGGAGGTCCTCGATTAATGGTGCGAGATATACATCTATGTCATTTCCGGGTTGTCTGGGTCCTTGGATTAGTAATGACATCATTATATATCTGCGTTTCATGCACCACCAAGGAGGAAGATTGTAGATGCATAAAAGAACTGGCCAAGTACTGTGCCGACTGCTCATACTTCCAAACGGACTCATTCCATCTGAGCTCACCACAATCCTAAGGTTCCTCGTTTCAGAACCAAATTCTTTGAAATGTCTGTCAATGTTTCTCCATTGAGGAGAATCAGCCGGGTGCCTTAGTTTACCGTTATTTTTGCGCTCTTCTTCGTGCCAGCGCAATAATTTTGCATCTTTGGGATTCGCAAACAACCGTTTGAATCTCGGTATTATCGGCAAATACCACAACACCTTAGCCGGAGGTCGGCCACTTGTGTCCTCGTTACAATCATCAGTGTCCTGGTCCTTACGACGTTTATATCGTGAAACACCGCATTTAGGACAGACATGCATGGCCTCGTACTCGTTACGATACAATACACAGTCATTCGGACATGCATGTATTCTTTCGATCTTCAACCCCATTGGACATATCAACTTCTTTGCCTGATATGTTGTACCGGGTAACTCGTTGTTATATGGGAGCATTTCTCCTAAAAGCTGTAATAAGGACGTGAAACTCTTATCGCTCCAACCATTGTCTGCTTTTAAGTTTAATAATTTCAACACAGCTGACAGTTTTGTAAATTTGGTACACCCGGGATACAACGGCTTCTTGGATTCATTAGACAAATTTTGAAATTTATCATAATTTTTATCACTAATTTCATCTTCCACATCACGTAACATATCCTCCAAATTTTCATTAAACTCGTGTTCTACATTTTCATCAAAATTCCTCTCCATCTCATCATCGTCATTTTCGGGTTCGACGTTAATATCAGAATATTCGGCACTCTCATAATCCTCGTTCCAATCAAGTTCAAAATTATCAGAAATTCCAACATTCTCATCATTCAATTCACGATTACAATCTTTATTGGCACTACTACTTTTCCGAAATTTCTCACCATGCATGAACCAACATGTATATCTCTTCTTAAATCCCCGACAAATCAAATGAGCTCTAATTTCTTCGATGTCCAAAAATCTTAATAAATTTTTACAATCTTTACAAGGACATAAAATGTCTCTCTTTTTTTTCTTCACTCTATAACTCTCAGCAAATTTTATAAACTCATCAACGCGAACCAAATATTCTTCACTGTCACGTCGCATTTCATACATCCAGCTTCGATCCATCTGTAAATTAAATTAAAAAAATAATTTGATCAATTAATTATGCATGGTCAACATTCTCCTTCGTGTACAAAATTTTGGGCTTACAAAGGGCCGGTTTACAATCCTAACCCACTCTTTGAATATTATGTCTCATATGTGAACACATATTAGCGGAATTTAATTAGTATTTGAGGAAAGTTCGACAGTATTTTCCCTTAACTCTCCAAGTATGCGTACGAACCACATACTCGTAGGAGCAATAAGGGAAAATACTGTCGAACTTTCCTCAAATACTAATTAAATTCCGCTAATATGTGTTCACATCCTAAATGAGACATAATATTCAAAGAGCAGTCCCAAAACGGGGACTATCCAAAATTAATCCCTATTGGATTAATTTTGAACGGGCATGGACCTAAAAGCATCTAAAGGTCGGTTATTGGACCACAATACACTAATTAATTACATCTAAAATTAAGAATTCAAGCATGCATGAAATGACCTAAATAAGCCTAAATAACAGAAAATTAGAGGAAGAAAATGATTTAAATACATATTACTAACCTTAGAAAGATGGAGAGGAGAAAATACAAACTTAATTCAAAGATCTCAGATCTCAGCTGCTGGCCTCGATCAATTCGCAGAAATAAAAAGCTCAGTTCGAGATGTATTAACTAAAAGACTTGATCAAAACGGCGCTCTGGAAGGGAAGAGATAAAAACCCTACACTATTATACACGGCTATTTAGTTATAAATCCGTGTAGCTCTCCAACTATTTATACACTGCTATTTAGTTATAAATCCGTGTACAATTATAAGAATTCTACACGGCTATATTATCAAAAAGCCGTGTGTAATGTTCCTACACGGATATTTAGTTATAAACCGTGTAGCTCTCTCAATTATTTGCACACCAACTTCTTTACACACGGATTTGTGGTTTCTAATAAACCGTGTAGCTCTCTCTAATAATTCTACACTGATTATTAACTAATTATTCGTGTAGAAATCGTGCAGATCTTTTGGACTCATATTTGGTACACTGTTTTTAATATAATTGTCAAATCCGTGTACAATGTGCAGTGTACAAAGCCAGTTTTTGTAGTAGTGTAAAACCGGTCATAACTCAAAAAAAACTCTAAAATCCATCCATATATTAAGTAATAGCTACATCCTATAACAAAATAATCTTAACTAATATAAAATATTAATTTTAGAAAGAAACTCTATTATATAATAAAAAAACTTAATATATACTGCACCCATATAAATATATACTAATATATATTTAAAAGAGTTAAGGCAAGTCAGGCCTCCGACATAATATTTAGCATGGACAATTTTGTGATTCTCAACAATATTATGTTATTCACCACATGGATTGTTACTTAGTGCGCCACAGAAGATCCAAATGGTGAGCCATATAACTTTAATTTGTTCCAAGATTCCACACAACTAACCCATATTAAAATTACTAAAATAATAAAAAATAATTAATATAGGCCAACCTCTAACTAACACTAAATGATAGCCGCAATGCGCCATGTCACTGCTCATTCATTTCTGCTCGGCAAAAAAGAAATGAATTATAATTTTTCATATAATAACGACTCCATGTTGTCAGTTAATTCATAAATTTCATAAAGTTTTTTTTGTATTTCAGTTTATATCAGCAATTTTAGAACTTCCTTGTCTTGTGTGTTCATAACAACTTCTTAATTAGTTGTATCTCGTATTAATAATAAGAGATTGAAGAAAAATGGTAAAACTTAGATAAATCATATATAAATGCCAATCATTCGGTACATAAATTATGCAGAAGATTTTATAAAGTATGGTCTCTGATAGGCTGCTCTGCTCCGGGAATGTCAGAGAATTATTTAATGCATGCATTCTCTCTCTCAGATAGGAAACCTGTCATATAAAATTTCTCAACTAAGTCTGTTATATACGAATGCACTGCTGTTCACATGCAATTCAGTACATTAAAAATTATAATAGTTAGACAGACTGCCGTGATTTTTATTTTTACCCAAAAAAAAATATATTTTAATATAAATAATCAGGTTTTTAAAATATTTTTATTTTTACCCAAACCGCTAGGAAATCCAGCGCTCCGAATTCTTAATTCGGAACGCTAGGATTCCTGGCGTCCGGAATTTTTAATTCGGAACGCTAGGATTCCTGGCGTCCGGAAATTTTAATTCGGAACGCTAGGATTCCTAGCGTCCGGAAATTTTAATTCGAAACCGCATAACCCACCTGTGACTCTTCTTCTCTGTGTCCCTCTCTCCGCCAAAAAAAAAAAAAACAGAAGGGCTCGCCACCAGAAAGAAGAAAGGAAAAAAGAGAGGAAAAATAAAAGAAGAAAGAAGAAAGGAAAAAAGAAAGAAGGCTGCGCCTCCGTCCCTCTGCCTCGTCGCCTCGCCGCCTAGCCGTCCCTCCACCTCTTTACCCCTCCTAGGCCGTCCCTCCGCCTCTTCACCGCCGATCGTCGATTCAATCATCTTTGAAGGTAATTAGAATTCTTTTCGTATTTCTCTGCTGATCTGATCGGTGAATTAGAGAAATGTTTAAGCCATTAGAAATGTTTAAGCCAAATTGATGAATTAGAAATGTTTAAGCCAAATTGATGAATTAGAAATGGAAATGTTTAAGCCAAATTGACGAACCGTCTGATTGATTGATTGCGATGATTGATTGCGTCTGATTGATCGAACCGTCTGATTGATCAAACCGTCTGATTAATTCGAACCGTCTGATTGAAAACCAAATTTACCTTTAAAGTCTCAAATGTTATATATTTAGAAGACAAATTTCTAAACTGATTGAAAACCAAATTCTCCCATTAAATTCAAATTTTTAATCGGTAAAATTGGATATATTTATTTTTTCATTAAAAATCAATTAATATAGATTTATTTATTCAAGAATTGATTTTCCTTTAAAATCTTATTTTATTAATATTTTAGCGAAATTGTATAAAATATTATTATATAATACGGTTATGTGATTGAATTTCTGTGTAATTTATGTGTAAACTTTGAAGTAGGTTTGATGATTCAGTTCAATCATCTTTGTGCAATTTCTGGACAGCTAATTGTAGCATGTTTAACCTTTTTTTTTAACGTATGATGGCTAGGGGACGACCTAGGAGACCACCCGCAGCCGACCTGGTTGATGAGCCCATTCCCACTGACAGCAAGGATCATTTCAGTCCTTTATTATGGACGCCTCACGGGGAGCACCGAGTCTCAGATGCATCTAAAGAGGTACTTGATTACTTTTTTATTTTAAGTTTGGATTTTGTTGAATTTTTGTATTTTTAGGTTTTCATGTTGTTCACTTTTTTGAACGCAGAGTGAGGCAATTATAAATGCCAGGGGTCGGTATCCGGACATGCAGTACTACCCGGAGATGGAGGCGTATCTGTAAAATTTGGGGGTGCAGCATTTGGTCGATATTCTACAGTCGGAGTCTAAGTCCATCAACGCGTCCCTGATTGCAGGTTTAGTGGAGCGATGGCACCCCGAGACGCACACGTTCCACTTACCTTTTGGAGAGATGACAGTGACTCTCCAGGACGTTAGTGCTCTATGGGGTTTGCCTATCCAGGGCGTGCCCGTTGGTGGCATATCTGACCCCACAGATCCAGGTGACACGACGATTAATTACATGCTCGCTGAGTTGTTGGGAGCGGAGCCAGATATACGCAGCAACGGGGGGAAGTCCAAGTACTGTCTGGACAAGACGAAGCTGCGAGCTATGTTTGCGAGAGGTATAGGTAGCGATTCCACTCCGATCGAGATTCAGAGGTACTCATACAAACTATTTGTATTACATTTATTTTGTACTCTGTTTTATGCGGAAAAATGAGTTGCTCTATAATTTTGATATTACAGATACACACGGGGATTCGTGATGGACCTATTTGGTTCTGTCATGTTTGCTGATGCTAGTGGTAATACCATCCCGATGATGTATCTAGAGCTGCTGCGAGACCTTCAGCCGTCGAGCGGCAGGTACAACTTGGGTGGGGCTGTCCTAGCACATCTCTACTCCAACTTGTGCCACGGTTGCAAGGTCAGTATGCTATTTATGTCTTATTTTAATTACCTACCTTGTCATGCACTTGTTGTATTATTTTAATTATTTAACTTGTCACTGACGGCTGGTATTCTTCAAAAATATAGCGGAAAACTAAGCAAATCTACGGGCCAATGCTTCTTCTGCAGCATTGGTCGTGGTCACGGCTACCGGTGGGGGTACCTCAGCCGAACGAGGATCCATGGGAAGAGCCCGAAAATGGAAATCGACTGGCATTCGGCATGAAATGGTACGGACATCACTTGTACAAGGACAACCCTCACGGAAAGACAGCAGGTATCAGGACGGTCCGATCTCAGATTCAGAGTCTGGGTGAGACGCAGGTGCGCTGGACTCCGTACCATGAGCTATACACTTAGGGGAGGCTGCTGTAGATTGTAGCGGATGATCAGGAGATGTGGCTCTACAGGGGACCGCTGGTGTGCTTCTGGATAGTGGAGCACCACTATCCAGACCAGGTGCTCCGTCAGTTTCATTTTCCTCCACTCATCCCCGCAGATCCAGACGTCCCGAGATATGTGATCATGAGGCTACACGGGTAAGTTATGTTCTTTTTAGCATTTTTGTACTTAACATTAGTTCTTGCCTTTAAATTGCAACTGACATATGAATTACAGGATAACACACGGTAATCACTGGGATAGAGATTGGAGTGTGCATCACTCGGAGTACTACATCAAGGCGGGCAATATGAGTGCCAACTTATGGCAGATGCCGGAGATTGATACGATGCAGTTCCAGGGAGATCCCCTATTGAGATATTAGGCTTGGTACCTGCGGGTCGGCATGGCTTCGGTGTATATAGAGGGAGATTACGGCGAGTTTCTTCGCTCACAGATATTCGAAGACGATGGTTATACCCCTACTGGCCGGAAAGGTGCTCGCCAGGTAATGCATCTAAAACAACACATTTTTATGCGTTATGAACATTTTATCATAACCTTTATTTTTTCTAACATTTTTTTTATAGCTGCTGTTAGCGCTTAAAGGTGCCGGGCGTTCAATCGTTTGTCATGGAAAACGTGGCTACAGAGCGGTCGGGCACGCGATGTTGAACTTGGTTGCCCCATGCATTGCGGACGCCGGCCAGGAGGCAAAGCTGGTCACCATGTTACGAGACGCCGGAGAGAATATTGATTGGCGCGTAGTACAGCCGGACGAGCCTGACGCGCCACCTGTTATGACCAGTGAGATGCCACCGGAGCCATCAGAGCAGCCAGAGTGGGATTATCATCGTTGGGTACTGCACATGGCCGGTTGGCACGCCTACCGTGATGAGCACGGTCATCCAGTTCTTCCCCCGGTATGTGAATCTTTATTTTATTTATTCTTTTACTGTAAGTAAAGATAGTTAAAATTTACTAAATTTTTGGTATCCTTGCAGGGTCCTGCATACATGCCGACACAGCCTGAGCATCATGAGTCTTCAGAGATCCAGTCTGTGCAGGATGACAGGATGAGTTTTAGCCTTGCAGACATATATGCCGACACAGCCGCCTCCCCGCCACCGCGTCAGCCGTATTCAGAGATGGCTCACGATTGGGAGGCCTCTGGTAGCCGGACTCAGGCTGATTATGAGTCCCAGTTTGTGGCATCCATATTCCATACTCCCATGCCACCGTCAGCTACCGACGTGGCCTCGGATTCATGGGATACAACACTTACAATGAGCAGGCAGGACAGCCTCGAGGATCATATTACACCAGCTCGCGCCGCGCAGGCAGGACAGCCTCAGTGGGAGGATTGACATGAGCGCATATTCAGTAGAGAGAACAGGGGTAGACCACCTCACCGATTCTCCCCTTTGCAGTACGATGGATAGAGGGTATATTTTATTATGTTTTAGTTTAGTTGTGCTATGTTATGTTTTATTATGGTAGTTTAGTTTAGTTTAGTTTGGTAGTTTTAGTGTAGTGTAGTTTCGTTATGTTTTATTATGTTCTATTTTTTTAGTGTAGTGTAGTATAGTTTATTATGTTCCATTTTATTTTTTATTATGTTCTATTATGTTTTATTATGTTCTATTTTTTTTAGTGTAGTTTATTTATGTTTCGTTATGTTTCGTACAACAAAAAGAAATAACATCCAAAAATGATCATACAATATCCAGAATAACATCCAGAATTCATCGTCCGAGGTTGACGATCATACAACATACTATTTTAAACTTAATATAAATAACATCCAGAAATAACATCCAAATATAAAATACAAACTTAATATCTGCTTCAAACGATCATACAACATACTATTTCGTCTTACCGGTCTTGAACGTACATGGAACAAAATCATCGTCCGAGGTTGACGATGACGGCTCGGTAACAACAGACGACGTGCTAGCCTTAGTCTTAGCCTTACTCTTCGTCTTAGGCGTCTGTACATCATCTTTTTTTTTCCCAATCCATAGCCGTAGGGGTTTTCTACAAAATCATCATCAGATATGTCATTTCGTTTAAAATCATCATCAGATATGTGCACACATTTCCTAGACCAAATTGGACAGTCCTTTCTGGACCTTCCGCAGCCCCAATTGCGGTATGGGGTGAGGATTTGGTTCAGGCCCAGGTAAGGATGAAGGACCTTCATACATGGATATAGCTGGGATAAAAGGTGGAGATTGTACTCGTTGTGGGACAAAAGATGGAGATTGGGGTGAATTATTGTATATTTCTGGTTCGGTTCTGGTACAGACATTACGATACAAGGAGTGTGTGGTTCATTATCTTCTTGATAATGTTGGGCAGCCGAATTTTGGCCTGAACTTCCGGCCCCTGGCTCTTCGCGAATTCTGCGTGCAAAAACTTCCAATAATGATTCGCCAGACCTCAAAACCTGCGCTATTAGACCTCTCAATGCCCCGTTATCTCCCAATGTGATTTTGACATACTTTCCTGCGTGGACCATTCGGGCCTGAATTTGTAATTGGCAACGATTCCTATTGTAGCCGCTCGCTTCATAAATCAGCGATTGCAACTGCTCAAATGAGAAATTTTCATCAACCCAGTACGTATTTGCTGCAGGTTTGGAGTAATGTACTCCATACTGGTCAGTTATGAACTTTCCTCCAAAATGTATTGAAATTGCAATAGACATGGCCAATAAACTACATTCATAAATAACAAATATTTGGTCAGTTTACTGATTTCAATTGTGAACAGTTGTGAATAGTCGTATGTGAACAGTAGTGAACAGTAAATACGTATGTGAACAGTAAATACGTATGTGAACAGTAAATACGTATGTGAACAGTAGTGTACAGTAAATACGTATGTGAACAGTAAATACGTATGTGAACAGTATTGTACAGTAAATACGTATGTGAACAGTAGTGTACAGTAAATACATATGTATTAACAGTAAATACGTATGTAATTAACAGTAAATACGTATGTAAAAAAATTACCTGACGACTTCTCCATCTCCTCCTCCTCCTCTTCCTTCAGCTCCCCTCCCTCTCTCCCTTTCTCTCCCTCTTCCTCTCCTCTTCAGCCCTTCAGAACTCCTTCTTCTTCTTTTTTTGACTCTCTCTCCACGCAGCTGGAGTTATATAAGTTTTCAAAAAAAAAAACAGAGATTCGGGACGCTAGGATTCCTAGCGTTTTGGGTAAAAATAAAAATATTTTAAAAACCTGGTTATTTATATTAAAATATATTTTTTTTTGGGTAAAAATAAAAATCACGGGACAGACTGTATAGTATGTATTTTAAGTAGCTATCCGATTTAGTATCAAGAGGGGTAACGCTTATCCTTAGAAGCAATTCAAGGTCAAAATGCATTATGGCTTATATGTGATGATTAAGCTGTATAAACCAACTAACACTACTACAGAAAAAGAGATTGCACACGGACATTAATGGAAGAGCTACACGGATTTCCTGCCGTGTTTAAATCCAGGGTGTATGAATAGGTCAGAAACTACACACGGATATTTAACCGTGTGTGATTATAATAATTTCTACACGGATATCCCCTAATTAACCGTGTACAAAGACATGCCGGTGTCGCTCTCCAAGTACCGAGCTACACGGATATTCCCTTTATTAACCGTGTACGATTACTCTTTCTACACGGCTTTTTATTAAAAGTCCGCGTAGCTCTCTTAGCTATTATACACGGACGTTTGGTAAATATCCGTGTACAAATAAGCTAACATTTTGTTGTATTTCGCCTCCAGCATGGCTATCATACACGGATTTTTCTAAAATATCCATGTATGATTAGTATTGCACACGGATTTTTATAAAATGTCCGTGTAGCTCTATTAGGTATTATACACGGACAATTGTTTAATAGCCGTGTGCAATACCTAATTTTTTTTTGTTTTTTCTATCGTACACGCACAATTGTGAAATATCCGTGTATAAATACCTTTTTTTTTGTATATTTTGTTTTTGGGCTAGCCTCCAGCTTTGCTAGCCAATTTTTTGCGACAGAAATACAAAATTCCATATTCATTCGAAACAGATTAATTAGCAAGAAATTCATATACTAAATTTATACAAATTCATATAGCAATAAATTCATTTGAAACATATTTTTATTACAAATCTATGCAAATCCATATCGAGGATTACAAAATTCCATGGCAAACCACCTTGCCCACATGCACCGCACATCGTCGATCTGATTCTTGGTGTAATGCGCTTGCTTTGTCACATTCTACAAAATTATAATTTGATAATAGTTAGTATTTCAGAAAAGGTAGATATCAATTGCTTATTATATAGGAAATTAATATGAAGTACATACCGCTTTTGGGAATAGGAATTGTATTCTTTCGACAAAGTCAAACATGAATATCATCGTGTAATAAGCGCATTCCCAACCCTCCTCCTGTTGCGGGCTCTGAAATTTACATTTAGCGGCATTTGTTAGAATGACAATAATTTTTTTAACAAGATATGAAATTTCTAACTCATAAAGAGTGTGCTCACCAACATCCACTTCCAATTCAACTTGCTTTTCTTGCGCGTGCCCGTGCTATTTGATCCTCCCTCTTTAATATATTTCGCAAAAGCCCTTACAAAATTGAGTGAATGTAATTAGCAATTTTATAATTTGATATGATTGAAAGAAATGCAAACCTATAGAATTATTATTGCTTACTTATTCACAAAAAGGAAGATAACTTTGCACTTGTCAAGCGCGATCCTTCCTTTGGGCTTACAAGAATCAACAATTATGCCCACATTTAGGTACGGCACAATGAGAATCGAGCACCAATGTTTGCTGTGGGATCGAGGAGAAGAATTATAGTACTTTAGCATATAAAAGTGACACGAGTGTTTGCTATGATTGTGCTGTCCCTTAGGTACCACTAAATTCGAAATAAATAAATTATTGCAAATAAAATAAAGTAAAAGAGTTTAGAGAAATTTGACACAAGGAGTGATAACGGAGTTCGGCTTAAAATGCCTACGTCTCCGGGGCGTCGCAACCGCTTCTCGGTGCGCCTTTCTATTACCCAAAAGAGAAAGGATTACAACTTGTGAACCGGTGAGCCCTTACAACCAATGGGAAGTCACACGGCCAACTAGAGTCGAGAACAAAGTCTCTAAGTTCGAATTCTCAAGAGAAACACTCAAGTAAACACTCTAATCTAATCTAACTCAAGATTAGTGAAGTGGATTTGAGGTTGTGTTGAGGGATATTGAATTTCGTGTTCTCACAACAATGGAGGAACTTGCTCTCACAGAAAAAATAGGTTTAAAAAGATTAGGGTCGGCTGAATTTTTGAGGAGAACCCTAAGGTTCTATTTATAGTGGCAGCTTTCAAACGAGTATTCTGCCATAAAACGTCCCAACGTTTGGTAAAATGTTGAAAACGTTTTAACTCAAGTTAGGTCAAAATTCAAATTTCTGTGAGATATCATAAAACGTCCCAGACGATTATAAAACGTCCCAGAACGTTTTCCTCTGGAGATTTATCGATTGAAAAGTTATTTTGAAGTCTTATAATTTAATTAAATCGTCCAGACGATTTGCCAATCGTCTGGGACGTTTGAGGATATTTTTCAAGCTTCAATCGACTTAATCTCCAGATTTTCCACATAGAAAAACGTCTGGAACGTTTGGTAAATCGTTCCAACGTTTTATCCCTGTTTTTCAACATCAAAGCTACTTTACCAATTATAAATTTACAGTTTGTATTCTTGATAAATAACTTGATGATTTGTTCAGTCCAAGAGCTTTAAATTGCAATTCCAATTGTCTTGAACCTGCATTCTTTCTAATCATAGAGAAAATCGTAAAATTCAATAATTATATGTTTTGCAAATTAGTCAAATAGACTATAAGAGAATTGCTTGAAACAACAATCTCCCCCTTTTGACGATTTGCAAAACATACAACGCAAGTAAGTGCATATATCGATTTTTCCCAAATTTCAATTTTTCAAATAATCGGTGTTTGCATGTCTTGCATTTTCTCTCCCTTTTTGGAAATCGACGAAAGGGAGACAAAAATACAATGAAATAGCACAACTAAGAGTGCTCCCCCTCAAAATATGCACTCCCCCTCAATTTGATAATATATGACATAAATTTAGAAGATTAAGCATGTCATCACAAATATAAAATCATGAAAGATAATCAATTTAGAATTTAGCATGCAATTCTATACCTAGCAAAGTTCAAGTTCAATCATCATAATAATAAAGGTTCAAGCACACAACATAGAAACAATAAAAGTTCATGCAACACAAATAACATAGCATAGCAATCACTTAGCAGATTCTAATTTAAAAAAAATTTCAAAGAGATTTAAAATTCGGGGTCATCATCATCATCTCCTTCGGCACCTTCTTCATCATCTTCCTCATCGTCATCTTCGGAAGGGATGTAAGGAGCACTAGTGGACGCGCCACCAGAGGCACCATATTGCTTCACAAAGCGCCGAGCGAGTTCAGAAGTGGTGAGATCGATATCATATAATGCTTTTGCGTTTTTGCGACCTCGAATTTCAATTTTGCGTGAAGTTGCCTTCAAAATTTTTAGATCGTTGTTGATCGCGGTAAATTGGTTGTTATTTGCTATTTGGTATTCTTGCATGTGTTGAACAAGCCAAGCTAATTGATTTTCCGCTCCTTGAGGAAGCTCACCTTGAGCCATTGGTGGTATTGGTGGTTGGTCTTGTTCTACCGCCGGTTCTGGTTCATACGGATCCCAATATTGGTTAGGTAGGGCATTCATGGCATTGATCCAATCATTGATAGGCCTATTGTCAGGTTTAAGCAGTGGTAAACCCGAGCCCGAGGTACGGGGCAGCCAACCATGTTTGGGTAGGATATCGAGCAAGTGTTTAGGCTCATTTTGAATGAGATGACTTGGTACGTGATGCCATTGAGGCGAATCATACGATGAATTAAATGACCATAGGGTAAAGAGGCAACGGAGCTAGAATAGCAAGTAATCATGTGACGAAGAATGATAAAGGGAATGTTGAAGCGTTTTTCATCCATAGAGATGAGGTGCCTCAAGTAGTACATTGGACCCCACTCGATATTGGATTTTATCGTTGCTTTTGGTATTAGGATGTTGTTGATGAACAGGAATAGCAAACGATGGAGAGAGGGAAGAGAAGAAGCATAGAGTGGTGCACCGCAAAAGTTACGGTGAGCAAACCATGTTTTGTAGTGATCGGCGGATTCTAAAGCTTGATCGGGCCAATTCCGAAGGATATAGGTTTCTTCACCCTCATTGGTTAATCCAAGCCAATTTGCCACATTTTCCAAAGAGAGAATGATCTCTCGACCACAAACATAAGATTTGACAAAAAACGGGTCGTCGGAGAAAGTGAGATTGCAATAGAAGGTTTTGGTAATCATCTCACTATAGGGTTCATCACACGTAATCAAGGATTCCCAAGGCCAATGTTGGATAAACCCGATAATTTTGTCATTTTCAGGATATTGAAAGGTAACCGAGACTTTGTTGAAATAGTAGCAATTGGATAGTTTTCGATCCGAGAATTGGCCCGTAAAATTGGTATGAGCAATTGGATTTCTAAACAAGTATGTGTTGGATCGTAAAACATTGGTATCCGGTTCAATTTCAGTGGCACTTGATTGACCCGAATCGTTGCGAGCCCTCTTCTTTCTTAAGATATTCATTTTCGAGGCTTTTGGAGCCATTGAATTGAGAGAGAAATGAAAAGTTACCGATTGAAGATTGAAGCTCAAATCCGTGAAGATAACGACTCTAGAAGTGCAATGATGAAGACGGATCGTTGGTTGAACGGTCAGATTGCCGGAATTGAGAAGGTGGCGAGATGTAGGGTTTTGGTGGAGAGAGAAAAGGAGGGAGAAAGACTTGGTTTTGAAAGGAGAAATGGAAGGAGGGTTGAGAGGAGAGGAGAAATCACTTTAAAAGAATTGATTTGGAGGTTTGTGGAGGTGGTAATGGAGATGAAGAGGTAAGGTGGCGGAGAGGAGAATAGAAGAAGAGAAGAAGAAGAGAGAGAGAGGCGGCTTGAGAAGATAGAAAGAAATTGGAGTCGGTTCGCAGGGTTACTTTTGATGCTGCGTTGAAAACGTCTCGAACGATTGTAAAACGTCTCACGACGTTTTGTTCTGGTCATTTGGAGATCAAAATTGTCGTTTGGAAATTTTATTTTTCATTTAAATCATCTGGAACGTTTTACAAAACGTCGAAAAACGTTTTGTAGTTTTGGTCAGATTAATTTGAAATTTTGAGAATTTAATATTGAATTATAATCGTCATGACGGTTTACAAATCGTTTCAGACGTTTTGACAGATTTCTTAGAAGATAAAAATTCAGCAGACAAACGTTCAGACGTTTGACTAAACGTTCCAACGTTTCAAGATACTTGTCATGCAGGAAATTTTAAGAAATTTGGAAGATGAAGAACTATGAATCGTCCAGACGTTTGGTAAAACGTTTGGGACGTTTTAGGTCATTTCTCAGATGAATTTTTCGGAGTTTTTGGAATGAGCAAATCGTCCAGACGTTTTGTAAAGCGTCTGGGATGTTTTAGGTCATGGGGATAGAATATGGAATCAATTTCATAAACGTTCTGACGTTTCAGAAACGTTTTGAGACGTTTTTCTCTGGTGTTTTTGTCTTAAAATAAGCTAATTGATTGCTATGCTTCCAATAAAAATGCTCACTCCTTAAATTCAAGCATGCCTAATTTAAATCGCAATTCATTGTGTTGTTGAGTACTTAAGGGCTTGGTAAAAATATCAGCAATTTGATTTTTGGTATCAATATGAATGAGTTGGACTTCACCCTTCTCAACATGATCCCTAATAAAATGATGCCTTATTTCTATGTGCTTAGTTCTAGAATGAAGAACTGGATTTTTGGATATCATTATGGCACTGGTATTGTCACACATAATTGGTACGTTGCGGAAGCGAATTTCATAATCAGTTAAAGTTTGGATCATCCATAAAATTTGTGTGCAACAACTACCGGCCGCAACATACTCGGCTTCCGCGGTGGAAAGCGCAACCGATGTTTGTTTGCGACTTGACCATGAGACAAGTGATCCGCCAAGGAATTGACACGTACCACTTGTACTCTTTCTATCCATTCTGTCTCCGGCAAAATCGGCATCGGTATATCCTATTAAATCTAATTCCGATTGTTTGCCATACCACAATCCCAAATTCAAAGTGCCTTTGATATATTTAACAATTCGTTTAACGGCTTTCAAATGCACTTCTTTAGGATTTGATTGAAACCTAGCACATAGACATACCGCAAACATAATATCGGGTCTACTAGCAGTTAAATAAAGGAGGCTACCTATTATAGCTCGGTATTAGGAGATGTCCACGGGTGTGCCGCTTGGATCCGAGTCAAGATTTGCATTTGCAGCCATTGGTGTTGGGCTTGTCTTGCTCTCAGTCATTCCAAACTTCTTTACCAGCTCCTTGGCATACTTGGTTTGGCTCACAAAGGTGCCATCCGAAAGTTGCTTGATTTGTAGCCCCAAGAAGAAGTTCAATTCACCCATCATGCTCATCTCAAATTCACTACTCATAAGAGAAGAAAATTCCTCGGCAAGTGCCGCATTAGGTGAACCAAAAATGATGTCATCGACATAAATTTGCACTATTAAAATTGAGTTGTTTTTCTTCTTTGTGAAAAGGGTTGTGTCATTCTTTCCCCTTGTGAATCCATTGTCAATTAGAAAGGAGCTAAGTCTGCCGTACCATGCTCTAGGAGCTTGTTTAAGACCATAAAGTGCTTTGGTGAGTCTATAGACATGGTTAGGAAATGCCGGGTCAACAAAACCGGGTGGTTGATTAACATATACTTCTTCATCTATAAATCCATTCAAAAATGCACTTTTAACATCCATTTGAAATAGAGTAAAGTTTTTATTTGAGGCATATGCTAAAAGCATTCGAATGGATTCTAGACGAGCTACGGGTGCAAAGGTTTCTTCAAAGTCAATACCCTCTTGTTGTTTATACCCTTGAGCTACTAACCTAGCCTTGTTCCGAACAACATTTCCATTTTCATCTTTCTTATTTCTAAAGACCCACTTAGTTCCAATAATCATTCGGTCATTTGGCTTAGGTACTAGTTCCCAAACTTTGTTCCTTTCAAATTGAGCAAGTTCTTCTTGCATGGCACAAATCCAATTTGAATCCCCATTTGCATCTTTGAAGTTCTTTGGTTCAACATTTGATACAAATGCACAATGGGCAATCATTTGATTTAGTCCCGATCTAGTCCTAACCCCTTCCCTAGGATTCCCAATCACATTAGAAAGAGGATGAGAGGAAACTTCCCTTAGGTCTTCGGGAGGTTGATATACATTTGGTGGAGATTGATCCTCCTCGATGTGCATTGATTCGTTCAATGGATTTTCTTCGGGTTGTTCTTGCTCGAGTGGTTGTTCAATGTTGTTGTTTGTATTCTCAACCTTATCATTTTCGAGCTCGGCATCTTCAACACCTACAATTTGAATACCTTTCTCGGCCTTTTGATTAGTAACTTCATCAAATTTGATGAGATGCAATGTAAATTCTATAGGCTTTACTTGTCAAAGAGTACCCCACAAATATTCCCTCAATGGATTTAGAATCGAATTTTGTAATTTTAGGTGACTCATTAAGCACGAAGCATTTTGATCCAAATACTCTAAAATGAGATATTTTTGGCTTATACCCCTTCCATAGCTCATAAGGTGTTTTCTTCAATATCGACCTTATGCTAACGCGATTAATAACGTAGCAAGCCGTATTTACCGCCTCGGCCCACAAATGTTTGGGTAAGGAGTATTCATTGAGCATGGTTCGGGCAAGCTCAACTAAAGTTCGGTTTTTCCTCTCAACAACCCCATTTTGTTGAGGTGTGCGAGGAGTCGAATATTCATGCTTATATCCCCTTTTAGAGCAAATTTGATCAAATTTTGCATTTTCAAATTCCCCCCCATGGTCACTTCTAATTCTAATGATCTTTGAACCCTTTTCATTTTCAACACGTTTGCAAAACTCAATGAAGTTAATTGCTTCATCCTTGTGTTGTAGAAATAAAACCCAAGTAAAGCGACTATAATCATCTACAATCACATATGCATATCTCTTTTCGGCCAAACTAGGTACACTAATTGGTCCAAATAAATCCATGTGTAGTAATTGCAAGGGTTGATCGGTTGAAATCATGTCTTTGGATTTAAAGCTACTTTTGGTTTGTTTACCTTGAACACATGCATCACATAGTCCTTCAAGTTCTAGTTTATGTGTTGGTAAACCAAGTACAAGGTCTAATTTAACTAACTTTTTAATAGAATCAATTGCAATATGACCTAGTCTTCGGTGCCATAGTTTAGAACCGGTTGTTGTGGCATTCAAACATATTTCACCGGACTCGAAATGATCGAAATCTAGATAGTAAACATTTTTCTTTTTCTTACCGGTGTAGACTAAAGAGTCATCGGATTCTCTAAACAAGAAACAAGCATTAGTGTTAAATTTAACATAATATCCGGCTTCACATAATTTACTTACACTAAGTAAATTATAATTCAAGCCGTCAACAAGGTAGACATCCGATATGGTCAAGTTTTGGTTACCTACCGAACCTAGTCCAATAATCGAACTTTTTCTTTGGTTACTACCGAAAGTAACCGACCCACCATCATATGGTTCTAAAGATTTGAAATTAGATTTGTCACCGGTCATGTGGTGTGAACATCCACTATCAATGATCCAAGTATTTTCTTGGTGTGTTGTAATCAAACATACCTACAAGAGTATATATATATATTTTCAATTAATATATACCTTATTTTAATCTCCCCCTTCCTTAGTGATTTTCGTTTTAGGTTGGGGAGATTTCAATCACAACTTTAAGTTAGTTTAGCTTTAGGAATCCAAACAACTTTTGATTTGTTGCTTCCTTTCCTAAAGCTACACTCTAATGAGGTGTGGCCAATCTTACAACAATAATTACAAAATGTGACCGATTGCTTGACATTAGTTGAACCATGCTTGAAGGTGGTTTGATATTTATCTTTCACCTCTTGAATTTGATTCATATTGGTTATCAATTTAGGTGCATAAGACTTATTTTTGTGTGAATCAAGTTTGTTGTGATGTTGGGGAACATCTCTAGTCAAACCATTTCTTTGGTTTTTGTTTTGTAAAGTATTTTTGTTGTGAGTTTCATAAAACCATCCATCCGGTCCCTTGAAATAAGTTTTGTTTGACCTTTTTGGATTAAATGTGTTCCTATCACTATTTTGAAACTTGTTTTCATTTTTGAAATTTTTGTTAGAGAATTTGTATCTAAATGCATAATTTTGAGACTTTTTGTTTTGTTTTGCATTTATGGTTTGAGGAGTGGTCCCTTTATTTGACTCCTTTGTCAAGGGTGTTTTACCATGTTTTAAATGAAATTGGTAATCAAAATACTCTTTGCTATTGAACTTAATTTTGTTTAAATTTTGAGTAAGTTCCCCATTTTCTTTTGGGCTTTGTGAAAAATTTGATTCAAATGAGGATTGACCCTTCTTGTATCCAATGCCCATTTTACCGGATTTCCGATTCAAATTGGCATTGATCAAATTTTCTACATAGTAGGGATCGAGACTAGTGACATTTGAGAATTCACTAGGCGATCTTAAAGCCCTGTTTTCGGTCTCTAGATTTTGAATTTTCACTTTTAACATTTCTATATCTCCTATGTGTGATTGACAAGTGTGTGACTTAAGCAATTCTAACTCTAAGTTTTTGATTTTAGACTCAAATTCAAGAAGTTGAGATGTCAATTTTTGTATGATACCTTCCTTTTCAAGCATGGCCTTTTTAGATTCCTCAAGCAACCTAGGTGCATTGTAATTAATTAGAGCCTCATCCATGAACATGCTTGTCTCATTTGTGTTTATATAATTGTTGTTTAAATCTATTTTGGATTCATCTTTCCTAACTTTGTAACCATGAAAATGGTAATCGGGATTGGTCAAATCAATGGTAGACATATACCGGTTAGGAGAAGAGATAAGATGTACCTTATTTGGAGAGTTTGTTACATCTTCTATAGAAGCATCCTCTACCTCGATAATGGTGTTAGTTGATGTTTTGACGGGATCAACCGCTACCTCACTGATGGATTGTGTGGTGGCCTTGGTAGAGTCCTTCAATTCCTTGTTGATAGGCGGATTGATGAGATTTTTGAGGAATTCAATGGTGATCTCATCGGTTATGTTCTTGCTTGCGATGATTGTATCCACATCAATAGTTGCCGATTCTTCATTCACTATTGCCATCAAGGCAAGGTTGATCTCTTGTTCATCGCCCGACTCCGAGTCGGATTCTTCTCTACCACTTTCATCGGAGTCGATGCAAAATAAGGCTTGCATTGCCTTGGCCTTCTTTTTGTTTTTATATCCTTCGTACTTTTGTTTGGATCTTCGGTCATTTTGCCCTTCATTATCCTTGTTCTTCAAGTTGGGAAATATTTTGAAGCAAGTTTGGATGGTATGGCCTTCTCTTTCACATGCAAAGCAAACTACTCGTTTGTTTCCATCTTCACGCTCCTTGTTGTATTTTCGTTCAAAGTTAAGCATGGATTGAAACATTTTGGTTATGGTGGCGGCATCAAGAGAGGTTTCATGTCCAAGTTGACTCATGAGTGAGTCACTTGATTGACGATTATTTGAGGAGCTTGGGTGGTTTCGGTGGTTTTGAGCCGGAAAAGCCACGGTTTTTGTTTTTGACTCTTGCTTGAGTTCACCGGCTTGTATGAGCTTTTCTTCAAAACTCCGGAAATGAGCATAGAGTTCATCCGGTGTGAAAGATTTTTGTGCCCCATGAAGTGCTTCTAGGGCGCTCACCAATCCATCCCACCTAGGTCTCCTTAGCATTACTCGAAGAAGCTTTCCTACAATTTTATCGTTAGAAAGCGGTTCTCCTAGTTCAATGAATTCATTTTGAATATGCATAAGTCTATTATACATATCCTCTACATTTTCACCATTTTCAATTTTGAAGGTTTCAAATTTTGAAGGTTTCAAATTTGGCTATTTTGGTTCGTTTTATTTGGGTGTTACCCTCATATCGATCAATAAGAGTATCCCACATTTCTTTTGCATTTGTTGTGTTACCGAAAAGTAACGCAACCGATTCACTTACCGCATTATATATTGCATTAATGGCAAGGTTATTTAGTTTCTTTCTTTCGGTAGATGCAAGTACTTCAACTTTGGCCTCATTTCCAACAGAATTAGCATATTCCGGTTCATAAGCTTTCTCAATGACACTCCAAAGGTCAAGAATATTTAGATAATTTATCATGGTCCTTTTCCAATGACTGAAATTTTTGGTAGCACTACCAAAAACTGGAGGTTCTTTCACATATCTAGTGGTTGTCATTTTAAGATCGGTAAACTCGAATTAAGTGTGTCTTAATTTGAGGAACGTGCTCTGATACCACTTTGCTGTCCCTTAGGTACCACTAAATTCGAAATAAATAAATTATTGCAAATAAAATAAAGTAAAAGAGTTTAGAGAAATTTGACACAAGGAGTGATAACGGAGTTCGGCTTAAAATGCCTACGTCTCCGGGGCGTCGCAACCGCTTCTCGGTGCGCCTTTCTATTACCCAAAAGAGAAAGGATTACAACTTGTGAACCGGTGAGCCCTTACAACCAATGGGAAGTCACACGGCCAACTAGAGTCGAGAACAAAGTCTCTAAGTTCGAATTCTCAAGAGAAACACTCAAGTAAACACTCTAATCTAATCTAACTCAAGATTAGTGAAGTGGATTTGAGGTTGTGTTGAGGGATATTGAATTTTGTGTTCTCACAACAATGGAGGAACTTGCTCTCACCGAAAAAATAGGTTTAAAAAGATTAGGGTCGGCTGAATTTTTGAGGAGAACCCTAAGGTTCTATTTATAGTGGCAGCTTTCAAACGAGTATTCTGCCATAAAACGTCCCAACGTTTTAACTCAAATTAGGTCAAAATTCAAATTTCTGTGAGATATCATAAAACGTCCCAGACGATTATAAAACGTCCCAGAACGTTTTTCTCTGGAGATTTATCGATTGAAAAGTTATTTTGAAGTCTTATAATTTAATTAAATCGTCCAGACGATTTGCCAATCGTCTGGGACGTTTGAGGATATTTTTCAAGCTTCAATCGACTTAATCTCCAGATTTTCCACATAGAAAAACGTCTGGAACGTTTGGTAAATCGTTCCAACGTTTTATCCCTATTTTTCAACATCAAAGCTACTTTACCAATTATAAATTTACAGTTTGTATTCTTGATAAATAACTTGATGATTTGTTCAGTCCAAGAGCTTTAAATTGCAATTCCAATTGTCTTGAACCTGCATTCTTTCTAATCATAGAGAAAATCGTAAAATTCAATAATTATATGTTTTGCAAATTAGTCAAATAGACTATAAGAGAATTGCTTGAAACAACAGATTGATGGTGTGATTTCATTTTTTTATGTTTAACTTTTAATTCCTTTATACAATTCTTTAATTAAAATATAAACAACACATAAGTTAAGATTAGAACTAACCCCTCGTGGTATGGCATGAGAATGAATTTCTTCTCCTCCGCCTTAGCACGATGCATCGCAGAGCACATGTACTCGATAGCCATATCCGGATAATATGTCACTGCCGTAGAACTCACTTTCTCGGGGTCCAGAAACATGCACAAGTTCTCCTTTTCAACCATCTCATCACAGGTTCGGACTAGCTTCCTGAAAACTCATCTTATTGTAATTAGAATATATATTTGAGTTCTATACAATAATGAAAATATTTTAATATCACTAACATGAGGAAAATGGTGATGTGTGAAACATCGAGCCATTTGTCGGATGACGAGTGGTGGAAGAGGTCCTTGAAGTCTTTGAACGACAGCAGGAGATCCCTGCCTTCGTGTAGAAACATCCCAGGTGGGACAGGGATGATGATAGCCTCCATGCCTTCGGGCGCCGTCATCAAGTAGTCATGGAGAAGGCGCAGATCATTGGGCAAACGGCTGTATTCTTCTTCTGTGACCATAGGACGGGGCGGTGATTGTGGCGACGTCAGCCACCTCCTGACGTACCGGTGACATCGCCGTACCGGTAACATCATCTCCTCGTGTCTGTATCAAATTATAGATGGATTATTCTAGTATTTCAAAAAGAATGATTTGAATGTAACAAAATAAATGGATTTTTTTATGGATTACCTGATCCAAAATAATCTGACTCTTGGGCCATTGGACAAATGACATCCGTGCCTCATCAAGCACAAGCATGTCGTCGGTAGGGACAGGAAGGGGTACGCGCTGCCATCCATCCACGACTAACTCAACCTGCACGCATGAATGGTCGGGCCTTAGCTGACCAAAGTGTACACTTTTGGCTCCTGGATGTACAACGCCCTTAGCAACGATCAGAGGAACACTACCCTGCCACAGGACGAGGTCGCATGCTCTGGGGTCCTGCAAATTTATAGGAAAGTTGTTTATTTTAATGATGCGATATTGTCTAACAAGGTTGCAAACAGGTTTTAATTACCTTTAGATTATGAATAAGTATTGATTACCTTGAGATTATCCAAATCGTCTAAGGCCCACGTGCCGGATGCTTGACTACTTCGCCGAATTCCCGACGAAATGGGAGGTGGTTGCTCGGATGGCTGCGTAGTTGCTGATCTAATTTGGCACAACATTGCTTCCATCTCAGCAAACCTTGCGTCGTACTCTTTGCTCACCTCCGTGCGTATCTGCGCGACTATCTCGTCTTTGTTTACCTTGGCACGAGATTTTCTTCGAGGTTTTTGTCCCTCCACTCGGAACACCTCCTTCCAGCCCCTGTAGCCCCCTACACCCCTTACTCGACCCGTGTGTTCTGGATTCTCGAGCGCTGCGGACAAGGAATCAATTTGTCTTTCGACACTCCGGGCACCCGAGTTGACCTCCTCCTCCACTTCCAACTGTTCAAGTAGAAGAATGAGTTAAAGCAAAAGAACAATTGCTGTACTTCGGAGTTATAATTTTCGGGTGAATGTCACAAAGTAAGTATAAAGGACTCTTACTATTCTTTGAGCCACGGGTTGCAAATCCTTTGGGAGTACTATCCTCCCGTTAGCGGTTACCTCGGCTCTACCCATGAACCAATCTTGGCCCCTAGGATTTTGGATCTTAACCACGGGTGAGTCAGAATCCTTGTTTTGCTCCAGTATTTTCCTCCATTCTGCCGACTTACCCTCGTAACCACCTGACCCTAGATGGTGTGGATACTTGTTAAAGGCAACGGTCTTCCTGCCTTTATCACTTTTTGCCTTCACAGAAACAAGACAACGATCAGTTAGTTTTAGAAAGATAAGTACATATCGAGAAAGAATAAGCATAAATTTGGCACGAGTTAGATACCTGGAACTCTTTGGTGGACTTTAAAGCTTGAAACGCATCCCAGTCCTCTTGTTTTAGCCATTTGTAGTAGCCGACCAAACTTCTCCCTTTCTCCATGAACTCCGTCTTCAACGTGCTCTTGAATTGCTTCCAACCCGCATTCATAATCTTCAAAGTCTTATCCTTTGGAACATCATTCTCGATGTTCCACTGAGCCTGATTGACACCAAATTTAGTGTATTCAAGTATAGATCATACATCAGTGAAAATAAAGAAAAGAGTTGTAGCCACTTTACCTTCACCATGTTCCACCACTCGTCCTTCTCCGCTTTACCAAAATGATCCCATCTCTCTACAAGGATACTCGCTTTTTGCCTCACCAAACTCGTACACCAATTTGAGTATTTGATCCGTTTTTCTCCCTGAGCACTCCCGTCTTCTGTGAACCAGATTTCCAATTGCTTCTGCTCGGACATGCTCGTGCACATTGTCGGCCCTCTTTTCCTTCTTTCTGATGAGGCAGTAGCTTGCTGCTCCTCTTCTGCCATCATATCTACATACTCATCCTCAACCGACATGGTTCTGCAAGAAATTAAAGATCAAATCACAATTGTGTACAAAGAGAATGCAAATAGTTGAGTATTAAAATCTCTCGAATGAGAGCAAATTGACAACTCTAAACCATATATCATAATCCCTAAATCAATCAATTTTTTAAAAGAATCATGTTGGTTTACCCTAAACCCTAAACCCTAAATAAATCAATTTTTTGTACAAGTAATTCTTATACAATAATGAAATCCTAAATAATTTTTTACACAAGTAATGAATGAATTGATATTCTTGTACAAGTAATTCTCATCAAATTATTTAGTGTAAAAAATTGATATTTCTTATACAAGAATTTTTTACACAAGTAAAATTGATATTTTGTACAAAAATCCTAAATTGATATTCTTGTACAAAATGCACAAGTAATTCTTGTACAACCAAATATCAATTAAAACCCTAAACCCTAAATAAAATCTCATTCAAAATGCACAAGTAATTCTTATATATTGATGCCTCATTATCATATCTATAAATCCGACCTATTTCTGTGCCAAAATCTGTGTTCCAAACCATCAAATTGCGTCTTTTACATTGGAAATACATTAAATATCTGTAGAATGTGGTACTGCTATGTTTTCTTTCTTACTTTGCAGATAACCAGGGAAAATGATGAAGTTCTGATGACTTACACGCGGGCCGCGCCACTTCAGACGCGGGTCGCACAAACCCCTGACGCAACCACAGACGCGACCTCTATTTCTACACGCGAGGAGCACAGGCACGCGGACCGCGTCACTTACACGCGGGTCGCGCGAGTCAATTCCGGAAAGAAAACAGAAGAGGAAACAGAGACTCAAAGATGGAAGGTCGGCCAAATGGGCTATATTACGGGATCCCTTGCCACAGAAGGGAGGGGGATTGATTATTGAGCATTCTGAAGAGCAAGAGGCGGATTCTAGGGTTGGAGTTCGACGGCTACCTTGGAGGCGAAGTTGAGAGGAGCAAGACGAGAGTTTTGCGACGGATCTTCATCGTTCTTCGAGTTTTTCTATGAACTCTTTTATCTTTATTTGTTTTCTTTGTTCTTTGATCATGACTGAGTAGTTTTCTTTGTTTCTAGGGTTACGATGTAGTTTGATACTTTGTTTTGTATGCATGTTGTTTGGATTTGTGTTGAACAATAGTGTTTAATGGTTTGAGTATTATCTTTATTGCTTTGTTGAAGTTGATTGTATGATTCATGTTTGTTTACTGTTAGATGCCTATAACATCTTTCTTGTACCTTGGCCTTGATGATTCTTTCAACCATACTTAGTATTTGAGGTAGGTTTACGAGCCGTAAGGCGAGACCAAAAAGTAACTGAGAGGTGAACTTTACCGATTATCGAAAGAAATTGGTTACCTTTAGCAAACCGGACAATTAACTTAGATTAAAACCCTAAGAAGGTGAAATTGCATTTCCGATACCAGGTTTATTAAGCCAACAAACGAGAGTTGAGGTTTAGGAACATTAGGTTCGGTCAATGAATCCTTACACTAAAGAACAACGCAAAAACAGACAACTGCTGCATTTGCTCAAGGTCCACGCGGACCGCGCATGAGAGTGTGCGGGTCGCGTGTGAAAGCATGCGGGTCGCATGAGTACCGAGAGGCAAGGTTGATAACGAATCGAAAACCCTGGGAACGCTTTTCTTTATTCGATAAAACCCAAATTTACTTTCTTGCAATTTAATTACTTCTGCTATTACTTGAATTTAGGATTTAAATAACCAAACCAACCTTTTTCCACTTCTAGTACCTAATTGATTTGAATAGAATTCCAGAATTGATTTAAGAACCGTCCTGTGGATCGATACCTAATTATACTGTACGACGGGACTGTGCACTTGCAGTCTAGTCGAAAGTTGAGTAAGGTTAAAAGCTACAGCTTGCTGTAGTGAAACTTTGTGATACACTTTTGTGCGAACATATATCTTTGTCCTTCATTCATTTCTATGCTTCACCTTTTCCCCTCTACATCAAATCCATTCACCAAAAACTCATGTGTATATGAAACCTAATCTAGTAAATTTCTGAATATACCATAACAAAATTTGATGAGAAATGAACTTCAAACATTATTTTGCCACCAATTGAAACCTAATCTAGTACTCATCCTCAACCTAATCTAGTAAATGAAACCTAATATATTAAATTTCTGAATATACCAAAAAACCAAAAATTATACCGATATTTGTACCGAAAGGAGCGAAATGTGGCAGAGGAGGAGCTCAGAGGAGGAGCGAGAGGCGGAGGAGCGGTGGAGCAAAATGTGGCAGAGGCAGAGGACCAGCGTGAGGAGGCAGAGGGAGAGGAGCAGCGAGAGGCGGAGGACCGAGAGGGGAGGTCGATGGAGAGGAGCAGTGAGAGGCGGAGGACCGAGAGGCGGAGGAGGCAGAGGGGAGGAGCGCAGAATTTGAAAGAGTTCGGAGTTAAGTGTTCTGGAAAATAAAAATATCGGGCGCTTGGGATATAGGGAGCTAAAAAATTGTGTAACTGAACCTGGGACCCACCTGTCGGACCTCTTTCTACACGGACATATACCTAATAGACCGTGTGCAAATCTCCTTTCTACACGGACATCTAGCTAATAGACCGTGTAGCTCTCTTCCATTTCTACACGGACTATTAGCTAAAAGTCCGTGTATAAATAGGTCCGACAGGCGGGTCCCAGGTTCAGTAAAATTTCAGATTTCTAATATTTATAAAGTAATAATAAATTAAGTAAAATTTCAGATTTCTAATATTTATAAAGTAATAATAAATTAAGTAAAATTTCAGATTTCTAATAATTCTAAAGTAATAATAAATTAAGTAAAATTTCAGATTTCTAATATTTATAAAGTAATAATAAATTAAGTAAAATTTCAGATTTCTAATATTTCTAAAGTAATAATAAATTAAGTAAAATTTCAGATTTCTAATATTTAAAAAGTAATAATAAATTAAGTAAAATTTCAGATTTCTAATATTTATAAAGTAATAATAAATTAAGTAAAATTTCAGATTTCTAATATTTCTAAAGTAATAATAAATTAAGTAAAATTTCAGATTTCTAATATTTCTAAAGTAATAATAAATTAAGTAAAATTTCAGATTTCTAATATTTCTAAAGTAATAATAAATTAAGTAAAATTTCAGATTTCTAATATTTAAAAACTTATACCGATATTTGTACCAAGCAACTAATATTAAAATCTAATACTGAAATTTTATTTATTTTATTATTAAATGTTTTAACTAATATTTTCAAAAACTAATACTAATATTTTGATAATATTATAAGCATTAAACATAATCCTTCATTGTTGCAATATTTGATAATATTTGATAATCCTTCATTAAACATAATCCTTCATTGTTTCAAAAACTAATACTAATATTTGATAATACTAATACTACATTATGCTTTTTTCCTTTTTTTCCTCTTTTTTTCCTTTTTTATTTGATATATTACAAGCTAAAGTTGCAATATTAAAAGCTACACGGTCTTAAACAAAATAAATATTATACATTATGTTTTTTTTTTCCTTTTTCTCCTCAATTTTTCTATTTGAACAGTACCCTCGGCCCATAATCCTTCATTGTGGTCGGACCGCATGTAGTCAGCTTCGTCTACCCCTTCAAGTGTTGCTACCTCAATTTGCACATCGGTACAAAATGGAGGTACTTCGTCGAACTGGTCGTACTCTTCTTCATCGACGACATTTTCTAAGCCGACAATCCTTCTTTTTTCTGGATAGGACGACGCTCAACCTATCATCACTCGGGTCAGTGGCATAAAAGACTTGGGTGGCTTGCTTGGCGAGTATAAACGGATCATCAACATACCCAACCCTGTTTAAATCAACGAGTGTGAACCCGTCGTTATCAACTTTAACACCTCGGTCTTCGACCCATTGACACCGAAACACGGGAATGCTCAGGCGAGGACTGTAAATGAGCTCCCAAATTTCTTGAATAACGCCATAATATGACTTTGATGCTATTACAGCCCGGCCATCTCCGGATCTACTGAATTCTTGAGAGGTCGCCACCAACGTCACCCCACTGTTTTGCATCGTGCTCTTATCACTCTGGGATTTAGTGTAAAATGTATATCCATTAATCTCGTATCCTTGGAATGTTCTAACAACAATTTGGGGTCCTTCGCCAAGCAGTTTAACAATTTCAGGTACGGGGTGTGACTGCACTCTTTCTTTCAGCCATCCTATAAAAGAACGATTATGCTCGTTAGTAAGCCACTTCTGACTCCTCGTGTAGTTTTGTTGTTGAAGGATTGTCATGTGCTCATCTATATAGGGAGCAACATCTGTCATGTGTTGTAGTACAATAAAATGTGCCTTTTGTAGTTCATTTAGATCAGCAACTACGGCTCTCAACCCAATTGTCCCGACTCCTTGGAGCCTTCCCTCGTATCGAGATTTTGGAACGCCAATAGGATCCTCACCGGTCAAGTAGTTGGTGCAAAAATCAATCACCTCCTCCGTAGAATATCCTTCTATAATGCTGCCTTCGGGTCGATGTCGGTTCCTTACGTATTTTTTCAAGATGCCCATGTATCTCTCGAATGGATACATATACCGAAGGAACACGGGACCACAAATCTTAATTTCTCTCACAAGATGAACAACAAGGTGAACCATGACATCGAAAAAAGATGGCGGAAAATACATCTCAAGTTGGCAAAGAGTAACGACGACCTCCTTTTGCAAAGAGTCCAATTTTAGAGGGTCTATCACTTTGGAATTTATTGCATTGAAGAAAGAACAAAGCTTCGTAATGGTTTGACGAACATGCTTTGGTAAAATTCCCCGAATTGCAACGGGAATTATATGTGTCAATAAAACATGACAGTCGTGAGATTTCAGACCGACCAGTTTCAAGTCCTTCATCGACACCAACTTCTTAATATTCGAAGAATATCCTGATGGGACTTTTATACCATTGAGGCATTCACAGAAGCTTGTTTTCTCTTTCTTTGACATTGTGCACAGTGCGGGGGGTTGGTATGTGCGCTTCCCTTTCTCCTGCGGTGCGAGCTCGTGTCGTATTCCCATATCTACCATGTCTTTTCTCACTTTAATACCATCTTTAGTCTTCCACGGAATGTTCAATAATAAACCAATTAAACTGTCACAGATATTTTTTTCGACATGCATGACATCTAGGCAATGCCTCACTTCTAAATATTTCCAGTACGGTAGCTCCCAAAATATGGACCTCTTTTTCCAAATATTCTTCGGTAGTGCTTTGGCGCATTTTCCAAAAACAACATCAATGTTTTTTACCCGTTCGAAGACACTCTCCCCGTCTAATGGATGACGAGCCACTCCAAGCTCAATTTTCCCGTTGAATGCCATCTTCTTCTTACGATATGGGTGATTAATAGGAAGAAACCTACGATGCCCCATGAATACATTCTTTTGACAATTTTTCAACCTCAGCACCTGCGTGTCATCTTCACAGATCGGGCACGCTTTTGCTCCTTTACAAGTGTAACCTGACAAATTCCCGTACGCGGGGAAATCATTTACGGTGCAAAACATCATGGCCCGCAAGTTAAAGGTCTCTTTCATATACGCATCCCACACCGGGACGCCATCACGCCACAATTTTTGGAGGTCCTCGATTAATGGTGCGAGATATACATCTATGTCATTTCCGGGTTGTCTGGGTCCTTGGATTAGTAATGACATCATTATATATCTGTGTTTCATGCACAACCAAGGAGGAAGATTGTAGATGCATAAAAGAACTGGCCAAGTACTGTGCCGACTGCTCATACTTCCAAACGGACTCATTCCATCTGAGCTCACCACAATCCTAAGGTTCCTCGTTTCAGAACCAAATTCTTTGAAATGTCTGTCAATGTTTCTCCATTGAGGAGAATCAGCCGGGTGCCTTAGTTTACCGTCATTTTTGCGCTCTTCTTCGTGCCAGCGCAATAATTTTGCATCTTTGGGATTCGCAAACAACCGTTTGAATCTCGGTATTATCGGCAAATACCACAACACCTTAGCCGGAGGTCGGCCATTTGTGTCCTCGTTACAATCATCAGTGTCCTGGTCCTTACGACGTTTATATCGTGAAACACCGCATTTAGGACAGACATGCATGGCCTCGTACTCGTTACGATACAATACACAGTCATTCGGACATGCATGTATTCTTTCGATCTTCAACCCCATTGGACATATCAACTTATTTGCCTGATATATTGTACCGGGTAACTCGTTGTTATCTGGGAGCATTTCTCCTAAAAGCTGTAATAAGGACGTGAAACTCTTATCGCTCCAACCATTGTCTGCTTTTAAGTTTAATAATTTCAACACAGCTGACAGTTTTGTAAATTTGGTACACCCGGGATACAACGGCTTCTTGGATTCATTAGACAAATTTTAAAATTTATCATAATTTTTATCACTAATTTCATCTTCCACATCACGTAACATATCCTCCAAATTTTCAGTAAACTCGTGTTCTACATTTTCATCAAAATTCCTCTCCATCTCATCATCGTCATTTTCGGGTTCGACGTTATCAGAATATTTGGCACTCTCATAATCCTCGTTCCAATCAAGTTCAAAATTATCAGAAATTCCAACATTCTCATCATTCAATTCACGATTACAATCTTTATTGGCACTACTACTTTTCCCAAATTTCTCACCATGCATGAACCAACATGTATATCTCTTCTTAAATCCCCGACAAATCAAATGAGCTCTAATTTCTTCGATGTCCAAAAATCTTAATAAATTTTTACAATCTTTACAAGGACATAAAATGTCTTCTTCTTTTTTCTTCACTCTATAACTCTCAGCAAATTTTATAAACTCATCAACGCGAACCAAATATTCTTCACTGTCACGTCGCATTTCATACATCCAGCTTCGATCCATCTGTAAATTAAATTAAAAAAATGATTTGATCAATTAATCATGCATGGTCAACATTCTCCTTCGTGTACAAAATTTTGGGCTTACAAAGGGCCGGTTTACAATCCTAACCCACTCTTTGAATATTATGTCTCATATGTGAACACATATTAGCGAGATTTAATTAGTATTTGAGAAAAATTCGGCAGCATTTCCCCTTAACTCCCCAAGTATGCGTACGAACCACATACTCGTAGGAGCAATAAGGGAAAATACTGTCGAACTTTCCTCAAATACTAATTAAATCCCGCTAATATGTGTTCACATCCTAAATGAGACATAATATTCAAAGAGCAGTCCCAAAATGGGGACTATCCAAAATTAATCCCTATTGGATTAATTTTGAACGGGCATGGACCTAAAAGCATCTAAAGGTCGGTTATTGGACCACAATACACTAATTAATTACATCTAAAATTAAGAAATCAAGCATGCATGAAATGATCTAAATAAGTCTAAATAACAGAAAATTAGAGGAAGAAAATGATTTAAATACATATTACTAACCTTAGAAAGATGGAGAGAGGAGAAAATACAAACTTAATTCAAAGATCTCAGATCTCAGCTGCTGGCCTCGATCAATTCGCAGAAATCTGATTGGAAAAAGCTCAGTTCAGAGAGATGTATTAACTAAAAGACTTGATCAAAACAGCGCTGGAAGGGGAAGACATTAAAATCCTACACTATTATACACGGCTATTTAGTTATAAATCCGTGTAGCTCTCCAACTAAACATACACGGCTCTTTTGTTATTAATCCGTGTACAATTATACTATTTCTACACGGATATATTATCAAAAAACCGTGTGTAATATTCCTACACTGCTTTGTATTAAAAGTCCGTGTAGCTCTCTCAATTATTTGCACACGGACCTCTTTACACACGAATTTTTGGTTTCTAATAAACCGTGTAGCTCTCTCTAATAATTCTACACTGATTATTAACTAATTATCCGTGTAGAAATCGTGCAGATCTTTTGAACAAGTAAAAAATCATATTTGGTACACTGTTTTTAATATAATTGCCAAATTCGTGTACAATGTGCAGTGTACAAAGCCAGTTTTTGTAGTAATGTAACTTCATGTGTGTTACCAATTGTAACCTCTTTTCATGCATAAATCTATGCCACATATCATAAAGAAAATGATATGTGCATTAATCAATTAATGTATATTTATTTCAACTTCTTTAAGCATGTTGTAAGCACTTATTCCACTAGTGGAAAATGTGCAAACAGTATCGCCTCATCAGGATCGGTTAAATTAAAGCACTGACACTAATACCTTTGGGATCGGGCAAACATGATACCCGCTCTTGATTGTTAAGTATCAAGATCGGTTACATGTTTAACCGATTTAGATAACTAGTATCAGGATCGGGTTATATATACACCGATCCAGATAATAAACAAGATCGGTAAAAAAACACACCGATCTTGATTATCAAATATCATGAACGGTTTTTTTTATTATCCGATCCTGAAAGTTAACATTCAAGATCGGCTAACTAAATAACCGATCCTGGGAAATTTTTTCAGCATAGAAGGAACATATGAATTTTTTGATTCCATAGATAAGATTCAAATTTTTTCGATTCCATAGAAGAAACATATGATTTTTCGAATTTTTCATCAGACTCTTGCATTTTTTTTTAAGGTCCTTCTCCTTCATTCAACTCTTGAACATGAAATATAATTTATTAAAACATTTATTTTCATGTTAGGTTCTGTAAACTCTGATGGCAACAGCAGAGAATAACCACCGACTGGTGTAGAAGCATCCACTTGTCCCCTCTTCCAGACCTACTTTTGGCAACCTAAATGAGCGTCAATTTGTCCAGATTTGGCATTTTCAATATAAAGCCATATAGTAAGAAGAAAAAATAAAAATTTGAACAAATAATCGTTTTTTGCTTTAAAAAAATCAAAAAGTTGCAGATAAGTCAATCAGGATCGGTTGTTACAGATCACCGATTCCGATGACTCTCACGATCGGTTCTTAAGAATACCCGATCTTGATGGTTTCTAGGATCGGTGAACATGTAAAAAACCGATCCTGATAAATGTCTTTCTGCCATTTTTTTTTTCCTTTTCAGGCAGATATAGATATATATGTATATTGAAAAACATATAATTTGTGATCCACACCAATTATTCAAGCAACTCATTTGTGATTGACACCCATTATTCACACATGACATACAAATATGCAATTAAAACAAGTATGCCAAACAAATCACAATTTAATCAAGCATCACACAACCATAAATATAAATAAGGTAACTTACCATTCAACAAAGAGTTCAATAGAATTAAGTTAGATCATATAGATCTCAAAATAACAAGTTCATCCAAAAGAAGTAAATTAACAAATTCATCCATATATAAGAAGTTAGATCATATAGATCTCAAAATAAACTTAATTAGTTGCAAAAATAAATAAACTTAGTCTTCAAGAGACTTTGATGGCCCGTCGATGCATGTTGGGCATCTCCATTTGACAAGTCGGAGGTCGTTGTTCTCCTTGACCTCCTTGCCAACACATTCCGGATGGAATGTGTTGCGACATGTCTCACAACGGAGCATGACATCCTCAGCCAAAAAGAGGCACTCGAAACACTCCACCATCTCAGCCCAGGTTTGTCGTTCTTTCACCTCGAGCTCAACTTCTTCACCGTCACTATCCTCATCACCGTCACTATCCGGATCGAGGTAAGGATTGGAATCAAGAATGCATTCAGCTACGAGTGCCAAGGCCAGGTCATCACTGTAGAAGAACTCCTTCAACTCTCGCTTGGTGAAGTGCTTTGCAAAGTCATCGCCCTTGCTGGTTATGAACCGACAGCGAGGAGGCATTTCTAATACGAGAAAATACACAACGTAAAAAATAATGAAAACAAAGTGATCAAAGAAAGGAAGGACATTCAAACCTTGACAAAGTGATCAATGAAAACCTACTGCAAGAAATGGCGATTGTTGAAGGAGAGAAAATGGCAGATGACTTGAGCCAGGACTGATCCCCTGTCCAATTTTAGTCAGAACCGAACCCCCTGCAGTTAAAAGAAAATTTTAAAAATTATTTGAGATGTTTGAATTTGTGAATTATCAAATAAATTAAGGATCACAATTCAAATTTCATTAGACCCTTACACCTCAAATTTTTACACCCAAATTTAATTTATGAAATTAATCATACATTAGTTTCATAAGTTACACACCAAACAAGCTCAAAAGTTGGATTGTAAAATTAATTATATGATCCTCCAATTACATGAAAATAATTAAAATGATTTCATACATGTACAAGAATACTACGAAGGTTGTTAATTTAATAAATTAATTGCATAACCCCAATTTAATGAAATCACTCCAATTAATTTCATAAAGCGTGGCAGAAAGAAGTATAAAACATTAATATTCAAGAAAAGCTTCAAGAAAATTTATCTAACTTAGTGTTTCATGAAATTAGTGTTATAATGATACTTTGAAGCTCTATCTAATCTTCGCCGATTTAGTCCGTTGTCAGCCACCCGAAAGAGCTTGGTTTTTCTACGTACAACTTCTTAAAGCAGGATTTCCTCCCCATATAAGATCGTTCAATGTTCTCATGCACCATTACTGTAATAATGGAAACATTAAGCATGTCCGTCATGTGTTCGACGAAATTACAAAGTGGAGTTAGTTTCAATACCTTGATTGGCGGTTATTGTAGACTTGGCTATTTGGGTAATGGGTTAGAGTTCAAACAAACAATGGTGGAGCAAGCAATCCAGCCCGATGTGTTTACTTATACCCTTTTGATCAAGGGATTTTGTAAATTTGGGAGCTTAATACACACACCTCACCTGTTTGCTGAAATGCTCCTTAGAGGGTTGGTTCCTAATAGGTTTACTTTGATTGCATTGATTGATTGGGCATTGCAAACAAAGGGAGATGAAAGTTTCCTGAAGAGATGATGAGAAGAAACATAAAGCCAGATTTGATCACATTTAATACACTGATCAATGGTTTTTTGCTTGCCCACCAAGCAGCATTTATATTCTGATCAATGGTTTTTCCTTAGGCTGAAAAATATTTATTTTTATTTTGTCTTGCCCACCAAGCAGCATTTATATTCTGTCTGCATTACCGACACTCGATTTGGGAGTAGCTGATCAAGGGAGATTTGACTTTGTGAGTCAGGAAAAGAACAAAAGCGATTGAGCGTTGGGCCTAAAGGCCCAGTATTGAAAAGATGGGAGCTGTGCAAATTGGGCCAGAGATGCCTAATGGGGGCCTCAACTGCCCAACCGCTCCCTTTTGCATTATCGCTGATGTATCAATCTAAACTTTTATCAAATTTCATTGTTAATTTCCAATT